>JAOPHQ010000082.1:0-85000 GCA_030340625.1 Merluccius polli | reverse complement strand
AATTTCCATATTCTTCGATGTACTGACCCTCAGTTTAGAATGGCATTTTTAATTCATAAGCTTATCATGATATATTTATCGATAATTATTGAGATAACACATTTTTCCATATCGCACAGCCCTCCTCTCACCCCACCCCTCCACCCCTATCCCCCTATCAAACTAACAATAACACAACCACCATGGTTGCTTCCAGCCTGCTGGAGCACTGCAGGAAGCACAAGTACCTAGCCAAGTCCGGGGGGGACTTTGTGGGTCTGGTTGTCCGGCTGCTGGAGAGGCTACTGGACTACAGGACCATCATGCACGACGAGAACAAGGAGAACCGCATGAGCTGCACCGTCAATGTGCTGGTAAAACACAATCCCACACACACACACACACACACACATTCTGCCACGCAGTAACCAGCTTGCACACGTTTATTGCACACAAAACATACAGATTTGCTTTCTGGTTCTCATCCAAACAACTTCACACTCAACACTGCACTTCCTTGGCTCCTCAGCAATACACCCACCAAGTGTTAATCGGATGATGTCGGATAAATGGTTGTCAAGAAAATAGAAGGACAGACATACTGTACATACATACATACATAGATCATACATCTCAAAAATCTTTCAGTCACTTTCTGTGTTAAACAAATACTCAACGTTTGTGTGTGCGTGTGCAATCATCATTGTATTGTTATCGACACACGCATGCACCACGCATTCCTCATTCTCACACATTTCACCATCCTCCACTTAATGCACCGGTGAACAACAAACGTCAATAATGAAGAACAATGTGGATAATAAACAGGGCCTATTATATTGACGTGCCTTGTCGCCGGCCCAAGCTTCTCTCTGTCAGCAAACACCGGTTGACAGAGTAACGCATGACGACCGCACCGTCGGTGAAACAATAGCAGCGGGTTGGCCGTGTCGGAATACATTACAGCGTTATCACAGAGGGGCCTCACCTGGGAGCCGGCTCTCTTTTGTCAAATGGCATTTCATCAGGGAGCGGCAAAATGTCAGTATTCCCTCTCAGCCCAGTCTGCCGGGTCGAAAATAGACCCGTTGAGAGCGGCGGCCCGCGATTGTATTCAACGTTTACTCAGTCCCCTGATGGATGCGTACCGTCGAAAATGTGGACAACTTGCTGTTGTCCGACTAATCTCAGTTGATGTGTAAATATACATAATATATACACATATACTAGGGGTGTCACGATTCTCAGAATCCACGATTAGATTTGACTTTCGATTTTAAGGTCACCATTCGATTTTTCGATTTACACAATTTTGCCATTGTTAGACTATCGAGTCTTGATTGGTGAAGATCGACAGATTATTGGTTTTATGCCCTGACAACTGTCATTTACATTTTCAAATTCTTCTTTAAAAAGCTAGGCTTCATGGTATGTGTGATATAACCACCATATTAATTTAGGAATGTACCACACTAAGGCCATATGCTCAAATTTAAATAATTTATTTAAAATATAACAAACGTATTTTACCAAATTGGGAACAACAAACTGTTAAACACAAAAACAAAAAGAAGAACCACTAGATGACAGGGGCACCCCACAAAAACAGCCTTTTTTTCTTTAATCGTTGATCCTGCTTTTGAAATCGAAAGCTCATTTCGGTCAATGTTCGATTATAATTGGAATTGTTACACACCTAATATAAACATATCTACGTTAATAATATATACATGTATATATACATATTCATGGATAACTTAGAGAGCATACAATCACGTACAATAGCAAATAAATCCTTCAGAAAATTATACAGAATACATAGCGATACGTAACGCTACGTAAAAAATAATAAATATTTCAATCGTCACCATTGTTAATCTCTGTTGTAACCGTCTTTGTGTCCCTGTGTAGAACTTTTACAAGGAGATCGAGAGAGAGGAGATGTACATCAGGTAAGGACCTGCCATGTTTTCAGTATGAGGGGTTTATTTACAGCATGCCCCCCCCCCCCTCCCCCCCAACACTGTTCCACCTGAAAGGAAACTCTGTCTGTGGCGCTGCATGCATTAGGTCAGCCTTTCTCAAACCATGGGTTGGGTCCAGCAACAGGCCATAGAGCACTTGTATTAAAAAAATGCATTATATTATTGACCGTTTATATGTGCCAAATTGGGACCCATCAGACCAAGGAATTTGCAGTCAACAAATCACATGTTGCATCACTCACAATCACTGATTGAAAATGGACACCCACTTCATTTTGACATTAATGTTAATTGGCAATTCATGTTTTGTATATATTCAGGTTTATTGATGTAGGTCTCAGTGGGCCCCAGAGGCTGAGGGTCAAGCTCTACTGGGCCCTGGCTTAAAAAAGTTTGAGAAAGATGGATAGATAGCCTTTATTTAATCAGGGGAAAGCCAATTGAGAGCAAAGCTCTCATTCGCAATGGTGCCCTGCAAATACATAATCAATATAAGTTATACAATAAAAAATATAAGCATGTAAAATCAACATTCTTATACAAAACAAAACAAAAAAATCAAAACAAAGACAGTAAAACAGGTACATTACACAGGGACAAAGCAGACCCATTAAGAAAAAAAGGAGCATTCATTATGTAAAACATTGTTCAGCAGAAGCTTAAACTGTTGTAAGGTTGAAAATGTGTCTAACTTAAGGGAGTCCTGAAGCTTATTCAACCTATGAGGAGCATCAGAGGTTATGCAGTTTTTCCCATTTTCGATTCATAAATGGCATATCCAAGGTAATACAATCTTGTGAACCAGTACGGTATCCCATATTTCTAAGTCTTAAAAGTGTAAATGGTAAAAAATAAATAAATAAAAGTACAATGTTAGGAGGTCACTCTGCGCTCAGACATTACCTTTGTTCAAGTGCGCTGACATTTCATTGGAGACCCGAGTGCTTGTTCCCACTGCTTCGCTCCCCCCACCTGTTCCTTGGGATTTGGGATAAGATGATTTTTTTATTTGGTTTAACAACTTCAACGTACAGCATTTCCATTTTGCTAGTCTCCCTGTGTTTGGGTGTCCATCTAGCTTACGCGGAGTGGGGCTGAAGCAGATCGGTTGACAACCTCATCACTCTGGATGAGTAAATGGGAGGGAGGGACGTGAGGGAGTGTTATGGGAAACGTGTCTTGCTGAGTGTATTTTCTGCTTTCCGGGCCGTTTTTGAGTTAATGTGAAAAAACACCTTATTGATTTATCTGGGTTTTTTTTGTGACTATTTAATTATATATCTTGCTACAACACTTGGCCAAAATACGCATCAGCATAATATAACATGTATTTGTAAGATGTGGGAAAAATTACTAAAAAACTGTTTTCGATTACTATATTATATGGAGTACTCGTTTACTCGAGTACACGATTGCACCCCAACGTTGGACCAGATTTGAGTTTTTTTTAACATTTTCAGATTTTGCCCTGTTGGATTATATATACTCTATATAGTTGCATTGAAGTTTGAGTATAGGCTTGATTAGTTAATTTAGTTGTTTTCTTTGTCATTTTCAGTTTAAATAAGATTACTTTCTAGTTTTGTAAATATTGGAAATCATGAGCAGTCTCACCGGATTAGGTTTTCATTTTATTTGAGGACTAAGCTCATCTAATGAAAAGAAATGTTATGGAGTTAAAAAATCTGGATAATTTTTATTTTTTAAGTCAAGTCAATCTGACCTCTTCTGACTCAAATCATAGGGTAGCAGTAAACTTGGAAAGGCTGCTTCACTCCCCCCCAATTTCCCTGCTTCAAATTGTTCTTTAAACATGAGAATAGAATACTACTTTATTAATCCCCATGGGGAAATTAATCTTCTGCATTTAACCCATCCAAACACCCCGTACACAAACACAAAGCCACAAGCTGGAGAGGCCTGAGGGCACAAAGGCAGGAGCTTGCATCTGACTCTGCCAAGCTGTAATTTTGCCAGATGTCTGTGCCATCTGGCCAGGCATTTGAACTGGCAACCTTAGGGCTACTAGTACGCTTCTGTAACCTCTGGGCTACCTACTTCCTAAGTGGCCCACCTACCATTTCTACCAGCCCACCCTTGTATAGCAGGCTAAAATATTGTGAAAAGCTGTATATTGTGAAACGTTTTGACATACCTTGTGATTAATATTTCCTTCCTGCCAGGTACCTGTACAAGCTGTGTGACCTCCACAAAGAGTGTGACAACTATACAGAGGCTGCTTTCACACTCCTGCTCCACGCCAAGCTGCTCAAGGTACACACTTTTTCTCTCTCTCTGTCTCTCTCGCCCTCACTCTGTCTCTGTGTCTGTCTCGCTCTCTCACATTCTCTCACACTCACTCACTCACTCTCACACACACACACACACACACACACACACACACACACACACACACACACACACACACACACACACACACACACACACATTGTCCCTTCTCTTAATACTAGAAGAGAGAACACAGTAACAGAGCAGTCATTTATCATTTTGTTCTCACAATGTTTTAGACCGTCTCATGTAACAGTGGGCCCAGCGTTAAGATTGATTTAGAGCCCAAATGCATGACCTTATCTGAAGGTCTTGAAGAAGGTGCTATGGACTATGTGGGTTGAGCATGGTGGCTGTGTAGGGTCTCGAGGAGGGTGGGGGGCCACTGTTACAGAGGAGGAGGAAATAAAGCTGTGGTATGGTAAATAAAAAGCCAGTGGATTTGCTACCACCAGTGCCAGGTGGCCATTGATAAATAAAGCGTGGCATTTAGCTCTTAAAAGCAGTGCACTTGGACTTGGTCCTGTGAGAGAGAACTGTGTGATTTACTGTCACCCTGCATACCGTGGCCAACACAAATTAATTATTCTACAGATAAATAAAGAAGGAGGAACAAAAAAAGAGGTCCAGAGAGGACGATAAGTCCTCGGGTAGGCATTAAAGAGAGTGAATTGACGGCGGCATTATGTATATCGCTTTGTGAGAGATCAGCACTTTAGTTTTGACTGCGGGTCCCCTTTCACCTGCCGAATGAATTAATCCTCCCCGTTTTAACCATTGCACAGCCACTGCCCAACTGAAATGGAATCAATAGGCAGAGCCCCCACAAGCATCTCTCTTCTCTCTTCATGCCCCGACAGCAAAGTGCAGAGCAATCATTCTCCGCCCTCCCCTTCTTTTTGTGCTGTGTGGTGCATTGTATGTAAATGCTTTCTAGTGGCCTTATTCACCTAGCGGCCATCTTGGTTCTAAACGCTGGCTGGCTGGGTGGGGGGTAACTGTATGCAGAATTATGGAACCAAGATTAGGGAAATAAGGCCCGTTGGCTAAGCAAACGTGGGCTGGTTTTGGTCAGAATATCTTTCTCGTAATAAAGCCGCCAGGTAGCTGCTATAAGTCAAAGGGCCCTATTTTGCCGGTCTGAAACGCAAGTATGAAACGCAAAGCGCAAGTGGCTTTGTGGGCGGATCTTGGGCGCTGTTGCTATTATGCCGGCGGGATAAATGACGCTTGCGCCCAGCGCAAATCTAAAATGGGTTGGTCTGAAGTAGCCGGGGGGGGGGGGGGGGCAGCCTGTGACAAGTGCCGGTACGCAAGAAAAAGTGCCGGTGCGTACCGGCCCACTTCAAGCACTGCTTATAGATGATGCAGCTCTTCTGTCAAATAAGCTGAAGCGCATTTTCAGTATGCCGAATGTTCTTTCAGTTACACCGCTTCGTGTTTCTGTGTGTTTTCGATTATAAAACATTTCACGCGCTGTTGCTGGCATAATAAAAGGTGTCATCCTGGTGTCCTTATATACCTATGTGTCTTGCGACTATTGGTCAAACAGGTTAATTTGATCCGTCACCATCCATACTATTAGTCTGAATATGTTTGGGTAACTGTGTAGCCTACGCTATTTAGCCTATGTCTATTTTTTCACATATGTGGTAATATTTTTGCTTGTATGTATGGATTGGTTTGCAAAAATGGGAACTGCTTCCTTGTAGATGAGAGAAGCAAAGTGTATGCACGTTGTACACACGCTACATTATGGCCAGGGACGGGTGGCCATCGGGAGGTTCGGGAGATTTCCCCAACGGCCGGACGATTTCAGGCCGAGCCGGCCGGCCGTAATTATTTTTTTATTTTATTTTGTATTTTGTGTATTATTATTTTTGGGCCGGTCCAGAGTTTTGGACCGCACCCGCCCCCCCCCCCGTCAACAATCGCGCACCCCCCCCCCGTCAACAATCGCGCATACCCCCCCCTGATTATGGCCAAGCGCCCTTAAAATAGCGTCTAAATAAGCGCCACTGACTTTAAACTCGGTTTTTCCTGGTCTGTGGCGCAATTGTTTTGTGAAAGTGCAGAATAGCACCAGGGAACGTTAGCGCCGGGACACGCCTCCTGTTTCCGCTGAACCGCCCCGGAGCGCAACTTCATTCCCCAAGTGAAGGGCTTGCGCCTTGCGAGGGAAAATTCCAATGTGCGTCGGGTGCAAAATAGGAATTGGACAAGCGCCAGTGTACAAAGTCAATTGCGCTGAGTGCAAAATAGGGCCCAAAGTCTCCTCGTTGTTCTCTTATGTTTTCACAAATATATGTAAAAAAAGACAAGAAAAACACCATGTTAGGTATTTATCACATTTACACTTCTTAAAATCAAGTACTTTAAGATGTATAGCTTATAGCTGATATATATAGCTCTGTTGCGCTGTGCATGTTAATTGTATTGGCTGTGGAAAGCCTTGGTGTGTGTGTGTGTGTTTCTGTGTGCGTGTGCATGTGTATCCGTGTGTGTGTGTGTGTGTGTGTGTTGTGTGTGTCTGTGTGCCCGTATCACTCTGTGCCATAGGGTTTTGGATGCTGAACAGAAAATATTAGCTTGAGGCTACTTGTCCGCTGCATCAATAGCCTCTGAGTCATTCAGCGTGTAAATGGACACGCGTCTCAATTCCCATCTCGGAGACCTTCTGTCTGACCCTGACAGAGTGTGGCGGCGCGGCACACTTTAAAAAATACATATTCAATCGACCCCGTGACCTATTGTCAAGCAATACAAGCAATGCATATTCCTGTCCGCTACCTTTTTGCTTCCCACTGCTGCACCGTTTTTTGTTGATGTTTTTTTGCGGCGGTGCCGTTGACCTCTGCTCCGCTCGCCTGTCCCCTCTAGTGGTCGGAGGAGGCGTGTGCAGCCCACCTGACCCAGAGGGACAGCTACCATGCGTCCACACAGGGCCAGCTGAAGGATCAGCTCTACCAGCAGATCATCAATTACTTTGACAAGGGCAAGGTGAGAGGTCGAGGAGGCAGCCGCCCGCACACCAACAGATAAGCACATCAAAACATAGTATTTTGATATATTATTCATGTATTCTGCATGTGCTCAAATACAATCTCACAATTTCACTCACTCGCTCACTTGAACAAACACACAGTCACACACACTTGAACAAACACACCCACTCACACAATAATATGAAATCTAATAAATAATCAACACATCTCTTTGGTCCACTGCATCAGAGAAACAGGATTTGTTTTTTCTGATGGTTCTGTTGGAGTGCTGCCCTGCTGGGTAACTAAAGCTTCGCTGGGCCAGGAGGGAGGTGTGTGTGTGTGTGTGTGTGGGGGGGGGGATGTTGTACCCTGGGAGACTTGCTGAACTACTAGCACCTACAACCAACCCGGAGGATATAAACGAGACATTCACTTGTCATGTGGGGTCCTGCTTTACACGGGCCTGCACGCCAAGTCTCACCAGCAATTACTCCCCACACACTTTTCCTCGCTTCACCCTCGGCCTTCATCCGGACCTTCACTTCTTCTCTATGCTCTTGCTCCCGCTCCTGCCCTCTCGCTCTCTGTCTCTCTCTCTGTCTCTGTCTCTGTCTCTCTCTCTCTCTCTCTCTCTCTCTCACCTTTGTCCAGCTTCCTCGTCATGAGAATCTCTGCTATTTTCTCCCACTCTTTCTCAATCCATCCTCTCTCTCTCTCTCTCTCTCTCTCTCTCTCTCTCTCTCTCTCTCTCTCTCTCTCTCTCTCTCTGCTACTGTTTGAACAGCGCTTTCAAAGAGCATCAGAACCAACTCGTCTGTGTGATGTCAGCCCATATCAAAGCGAAGGCCAACCAGCCACTGCAGATGACTCGACTCAGAGAAATATGAGGCTGTGGCTGACTCTGAGGCTGTGGCTGTGACTGAGTCTGAGCAGCTGATCTTCCACATGTATCCGCCTGTGCCCGCCTATCAGCAGTGTTGTAATGTAACGAAGTACAAATACTTCGTTACTGTACTTAAGTAGAATTTTCATGTATCTGTACTTTACTTCGTTATTTATATTTCTGACAACTTTTACTTTTACTCCACTACATTTCCTCACTAAAATGTGTACTTTTACTCCGATACATTTCCCATAACCATCTTCGTTACTCGTTACTACAAAATAAAAATCGAGTTGGTGACCTACTTCCTGTTTATACCGCGCGCGACGAAGAAGAAGATCTGCTTTGGCCAATCAGGAAGCACCTGCAGCTGCGGCAGTTCTGCTAATTCTCCGGTCACAAATGACGAGATCAACAGTGGCGACATCAACCGGTATTTTAACCCAAACTGAAAGTGGCTGTTGTTTACTGTTGCCATGGCGACATGTCTTTTCCCAGACGAAGTGGTTTTTGTGCGTGTGTGTGTCTAAACGCCACGGCTACACCGGCATGCTGCCAATACTCTAGGGTGGCCATTCGTCCGGCTTTAGGCGGGACTGTCCGGACGCGTATTTGTCCTTTTTGAGACAACCCCGCCGGTCATAGGTCCGCCCGCGGGACATAGGTCCGTGGTGTGTTACGATCGCGCACGCGCGTAGGTCCGCGGTGTGTTACTATTGCGCGCACCCCCCCCCCCCCCGGGCTGAGGTGTCCTCCTTTTCAACAACTCATAAATGGTCGCCCTACAATACTCTGATAGGACGTCACAGTGTGATTACGGTGTTTACATGTCTACAATAATGCCAATAAGACTGGAATACTCCACATGTCTTCATTCAGTATTGATTACTCCCACTATGGGAATGCTGTTTACATGGCAGTGTGTTAATCTGAGTATTACATCAGTATAACATCAGTCCAGTGTTGTCTTATGTGTACAACTTATATTTATTGTTATGTATTTAATTTTAATGTTGAACAAGTTGAAGCCTCTCCCCTGTACTGTACCTGGATATTACAGGAGCCAAAATACATTTCATAATCACAATTCTAACTGCTCACTTTGTTTAAATACTTTTACTTTTACTTCTAATACTTAAGTACATTTTATATCAGAAAATTACTTTTGGTACTTAAGTACAGTAAATGTCAGGTACTTTCAGACTTTTACTCAAGTAATATTCTAAAAGGTGACTTTTACTTCTACCAAAGTCATTTTCTGGTAAGATACTTGTACTTTGACTCAAGTATCGCTTTCAAGTACTTTATACAAGACTGCCTATCAGAGTCTACCGTACACAGGTCTGACTCAGCCAGTAATATGTCGGTCAAGTCAATTGTATTTGTATAGCCCTTAATCACAGTTACAGTCTGAAAGGGCTTCACAGGCCATATATTAATGACACCCCCCTAACCCTAGCCCCCCGAAAGGCAAGAAAAAACTCCTTTAATTATCAAGAAAGAAATCTTGAGAAGGAACGCCGAGTGGGTATCCATGACCAGCCCAGATCACAGCCTGGGGTCTCGTCCGCTTACTTATGGTCACTCGTGGTCAATCGACAACAGCCAAGAAGTGATGCGAATCAGGTGGAAAGGAAAGAATGTGGATCGACAACAGACCTGAAATACAATGACACACTGCACATACCAAACCCACATTGTCGAGGAGCTGTGGATCACAGCAGATGCACCATCCCACAGAGCCTATGGAGATTTCTGGCACCTTCCTTGGAGAGTCCAGGCATCGGTCCAGAGAGTGCTGTACCCAGACTGTCACGTTGCCCTCTCTCGATGGCAAGGCCGCACACTGAGGGAGCGTTCTGGACTCCACCGCGCTTCCCAAGCTCGGCTCGCCTGCGCTAAAGCCAAATCTGGTCGGTCATGATGAAGCCTCTTAAAAAGCCCCTCGTCTCGCCCATAACCATCACAGCCAAAGTGTCACTGCCAGGGTATCACTGGAAGACTGGCGACACAAACACACTTTGGGAGACGGCGTCACAGCAGTGGCTTGTTGAATCATTTGCACCATCATCACCAAGTAATATTGTCAAAACAGCCTTGGCTTTTCATTTGTGTGCAAGGCGAGTTTGAATCGACTGTGGATGCCATTGTTTTGCTCAAGTTGTAACTTGTTAATCATGTCTTTGCCACCTGCCACGGTTTTTGTGTCCAAAAGATGTGGGAGGAAGCCATCATTTTGGGAAAGGAACTGGCAGAGCAGTACGAGAACGAAATGTTTGACTTCGAGCAACTCAGCGCGTCCTTGGTGAGTCGTTTTCCTTCTCTGGTGGGAGTGCTGTGTTGGCCACAGGTTAGGACATACGGGAAGGGATTAAGGTGCATACATGTGATGGGAACAGTTTTCATATACATGACGAGACGGTCGACAAGCGACATGTGTCAAACAATCTCATTTAAATGAAGTTAAGGAAGTCAGTATAATGCATGGATGGTTTGGACAATTTTATTCAGCACTACCATACAGCAAGATATCCAGTATGGATTTTTTGTGTCTTGGTGTTTTATTGCGTTTTGATGTTGTTTTATTTTTAATCTATACATTCTGACCTACGAGTATCTGTATGCATCCTATATGGTCTGTCTTCATACAGTGTTGTGTCTATATATTATGACCTATATGTTGTGTCCATCTGTTCTGTCTATACATTACTGTTCTATACATTCTGTCCTGTATGTTCTGACCTATGCGTTCTGCTCTGACCACTACAGCGGAAGCAGGCCCAGTTCTACGAGAACATAGTGAAGGTGATCCGACCCAAACTGGACTACTTTGCCATGGGCTACTATGGCATGGGCTTCCCCTCCTTCCTACGGGTAAGTGAACACAGAGACACACACACAACTATCTGGACCCATTAAGACTGTAATAGCTCTGCAGATGGTGTAGCTCTGAGTCTAACACAGTGGATCGATCTGATCACTCAGTTCCTCCTGGTCAACAATACATTAGTATTGTGTGTGTGTGTGTCTGTCTGTCTGTCTCTCTCTTTCTTTCTCTCTCTCTCTCTCTCTCTCTCTCTCTCTCTCTCTCTCTCTCTCTCTCTGTCTGTCTGTCTGTCTGTCTGTCTGTCTGTCTGTCTGTCTGTCTGTCTGTCTGTCTGTCTGTCTGTCTGTCTGTCTGTCTGTCTCCCTCCCTCTCTCCCTCTCTCCCTCTCTCCCTCCCCCCAAATGGTTGGTTGGAAAGGCAGAGTTGGAGAGGAGCAAGCGTTGGATAATGTCCGATCTGCCTGGGCGTAGTTCAGCCTGTGTCTCCTTCAAAACAGACAAATAAAACACAGTTGTTGTACAGAGAGGAACCAAACTGCTCCTGGATAGAGAGACAGTTTTGTGTGGCAGAGAATAAATTGACCTTCGCTTTAGAAATGTGGAAACAGTGGGGAAATGAGGTGGGAGCGGTCAGAAAATTAGCTTTGTCTCTATCCCATCACTCGCCTCTCTCTCTCTCCCCATATATATCATTCTCCCTTTCAATCTGAGGGTCCTGTAAAATGTGCTGCCTCATCGGAGGCTGCATGGAGTACGTATTAGATTGTCTCCATGATATCAGTCCATGAATGGGGCCTCAGCCTCACCCCCCCGAACCTCCATCACTATCACAGTTTCTATACAGAGAATAGATTAAATGGGGGGGGGTTTAAGGTCCAATTCTGCTGGATGCAAGCAGGGGTCACAGCAGGCTGTTTTTCCTTCCTTCTGAGCTTTCAAAAGATGGAGAAACCCAACCAAAAAATTGAAAGAATCTGCCTTGAAAACCTATTCCCACTTACTCCCATTTCATCTCGGTGAGCTTCTACTGTACTTTTATCCTGTTCATTCGCAGCTCTTCTGTGATTTTATATCTTTTTTTATGTGTGTGCCTTGTCGACTTATCTCACCCCTCTCACCCAGGCTGCTGCAGACCTTATCCAACTGGCTATTCTAGTTAGCTTTTCTTTTTTTCTTTTTTTTTTGGGGTGGGGGGGGCAGCACATCGGTTTGGAGCAAAGGAGGAAAAAATCCCAGTCTGCAACATCAACTCTGTTTTCTGTGAAGAAATCATGGAAAAGTTGGACCACTGATACCAGTGGTCTGGGATTTGCGGTCTCCATTGTTCCAACTTGGAACAATTATGTAAATGATCCAGCTGCTCTGCAAATTTTTCGCAGATGAATATGAATCAGTACTCTTACTTTACAAAACAGCCGAGAGTGACAGTTCCCCTTTAAGATAGCGGGCTCCTGGACTCCCTGGTCATGTCATTGGTCGTCCAACTGGTTACCCTTTTCCTCGCACCGTGTACAGTACTCTGTGTACTGTTCTGCACACGCCGCCACACTCTTCTGCTTCCTCTAAGGTTATTCCGTCATTTAGTCTCCGCTTTAATGTCATGAGGCTAATGCAGAAATACAACCCTGATGCCAAATTTGGCATGATGAAGAGGTGACGCAAAAATAAAAAAATAAAACATTGCGGCGTGCGGTAATTACAGCCCTTTACTCTTGGCTTGATGGCCTCGCCATTGAGATGGTATCCCCGCTTGTTCCGGTGTTGAAGGGGTAATTCATGTGGGCCCACTAATTAAGATGAATACAATTAACGTCGTTTTCGCTTTCTCTCCCTCCATTTGCTGTTTGTGCCCGTGGCATCGCCAGTGGCCTCCGGGGAATAGTTAATTATACAAGGAAATCAATAGCTCTGAGAACATAATTTTGTCGCCCCTCTGCCTCTCCCACCGCCACCCGACCCATTGATTTAACACAAAGTGTGCCTAATTTAGCGGCTTATGATGTATTGGTTGTTAATGTGATTAGACGCCAGGATATAAGCTCATTTGAAAATGAGCCACATCACATTTCCTTCTTCTCTAAATGAGACTATTAGTTTAAAACTCTGCAGGCACTTGCGACGTTAGCTTAAGTTATTATGTTCAACTAGAAACTGAAGAAATAATTCATTTTTAGACTGTAAACGTGTATATAGTGGTCAGGGGTTACCTGATCCAACAGTTATGCTATACAACCTTCTATAACGCGTGATTCGGCAATCAACTGGCTCTTGATCGCTGCCACTGATCAATGGATAGATTCTGGTTTCTGTGGTCGGAACTGTGGCAGGAAAAACAATCACGGATCCAAAACATGCCTGCTAACATACCAGCTTGTTCGCATGTTAACATGCTAACAGACCCAGAGAGCACATACATTTTCTTCAGATAACACACGCCCTACTTATATCCAACTGCCATTTTTCTTTACATGGGATCAATTTGGGTGCTCACTGCGCAGATTAGAGGCACGTTGCAGGCTGCCATAAAGGTTTCTGTCTGGAGACCTGAGTTCTCCCTGCGCAGTGTTTCCTGAAGCACCCCGACAGGAGCTGTCATGTTGGTTCACTGAAAGTGGCCTTCAGACAGACCCCTGAGTGGGAGATGAAGACAAACTCCCAGGTTTATCCATTGTTGTTGGTTTTTGTGGTGGTACAACATTCCTAGCTTGACAAAAAAAAAAAACGTTTTAGTTTTTTTTTTTTGGTCAAGAGATGCCAGATGACTTTTTGATTTCGTTAGTTTCCAAATTGGAGAGTGATGTCATGCATCCAAATGTCATGTGTCATTTACGTTTGCTGATTTGACTTGAGTGAAAGATCTCGGATGACTCATTAGCCATGGAAGAGATATCTTTCCTCAATGGGTAGATGTTTTCATGCTTTAACTGGTCGGTCTTAGTTTAGGAATTTAAATGAGTATTGAGACATTGAGATGAGCAAAACAAGCACACACATGCGTGCATATGCAGGATAATGCTTAAAGGGGCAGTGAACCCAAAATCGTTTTTTTTTTAATTACATTTTTTTTTATGTCAAATATGATCTTCAACATAGTAAATCTATGCCATTTTGTTACTATGTCACTGTTACTAAAATAAGACAAGTCATTTAGAGAGAAGAGGTGTAAATTCCTATGTTTTTGGCAGTCTCCGCCAAGTTGCGTTCTTTTCGTGACGTTGAAGTGCCTTTTCCGAGCGCTTTGACATCACAACGAAGGGAGCTCGACGCCGAGTGTGTACGCTACCGCCACGATTGTGTGGATGTGTGGAGCTCCATCTGGGCAGCCGTTGATGTTGATGGCCGCGTCTGAAGGGGGGGTTAAACTTCTCAAACACTGATAGTATAACGCCACGGTGGGGGGTGCATTTCATAAATACATTTTTTTTAATCAGTCTTTGAATTCGAGCTGAAACAGTTCACTTACACTTTAACATATGTGTGCTCCTACATAATGTGAATTTACTTGCAATACACAACAGTGGAATAGGTTCTAGTTTCCAAAATGTTGTGCTCATCTCATGGCAATCGCAGCCTCGTATTGTCAGACATACTCAAAAATCAATGCGCTTTTGTCTCCTTATCTGTCAGAGCAAATTTGAAAATGGTCCAAGGCATATTTCATGGCTACAATGCATGTAATTAATGGGGAAATTGAGCGCTGTGTATGAGCATTGTGGTGCCTCTGTGTGCATGTTTGTCTGCGTGTTTGTGAGATGTTTTGTGCTTTTGCTCTTGGAGAGAAAAGAGTGCTTAATGTAACAAAGGGGAAACATTAAACATGAAAGCTGGGTCCATAGAACAAAGGCCCAGCTCATAAACTACTACTACTACTACTACTCTTGTTTCCTTGAATGAATCACAAGTTGCCTTTTAAGCATTGCCTTCATTGAGAGTGGGCGAAACGGAGCACCACCTGTAATTCCGATAAGTCATCTTCAATTTTGAATAGCCATCGCATTAGCATCACAGCGCTGATGTAGTTTAGCAGCCCCCGTAGAGCTAAGCTGCAAAACGGCAGCCTTTTGTACTCAAAGGAATAGCACAATGAAAGATGTTTATTTGGCTAGGTTGTTACACACACGCCCTGTGGAAGCCTCGAAATGGCCGATGATTGCAGATGTGACGAATACATGCTGCCCCCATTATTTATAGGTGGTAAATAACACGGTGTGCTGCTGCTTGGGTTTCAATTTGGCGGTAATCGTTTTTTTGGGACTTCCCTCTTGTATTACAATGAATTTGTCTAATCTCAGATCCAGCAGTCCTACTATGCTATAGCAGAACTTATGTGGGGAGATAGCACAGCACCTCCAAAAACTGAAAGGGCCAGAGTCATGCCTTGTTTCCTGTTTCCCCTTTTCGGAAGGGGATTTTAATAACTGTACTACTATCGTGACCAGTCTACACAGCGTTGATTTGAAACCTTGACAGACACTCCTCATCGCTAGTTTAGCCTTCCAACAGGGCCCCTGTGCATACAAGTAGCAGACACATATACTTAGCGACACTGTGTTTGTGCTACGGCGTTGTCTCTGTGAAAAGGGGGGGGGGGGGGGTCGATTGACCAGTTGTTCTTTGCCACCAAACGCATCTTTGCCACCATCCCCTCTTATCTACCAGAACAAGATGTTCATCTACCGCGGAAAGGAGTACGAGCGCAGGGAGGACTTTGAGGCCCGCGTGCTCACGCAGTTCCCCAATGCAGAGAAGATGAAGACCACCACTCCGCCCACTGAGGACACCAAGACCAACCCGGGACAGTGTATCCGAAACACCTCGCATGACGTTCTCTATTCCCATTCACTTGTATTTTTATTACAGTGTGGTCATCATGGAAAATGGAAATAGTGGTCTCTCTTCATGAGCTAATTTGTCAGGGGGTTGTCTGGTGCTTCGTATATTGCATTTACAGTTTTTCATCTGGGGGGGGGGGGGGGGGGGGGGGGGGTTTCCGCTGCTTTCCTTTACCCTTCTGTCTAAAGACATCCAGTGTTTCACAGTGAAACCCATTCTGGACCTTCCAGCCAAGTTCCAGAACAAGCCCGTCTCTGAACAGATCGTGAGGTAAGTTGGCTCGCTCGCTCTCTCTCTCTCTCTCTCTCTCTCTCTCTCTCTCGCTCTCTCTCTCTCTCGCTCTCTCTCTCTCTCTGCAAATTACAGTGGTTTTGTGTTTTGTACTCATAATCACACAGCATGATAACGAGCCTCATTTATTTCGCCCACCGTTGCAAGGCATAACTAGCGTCGCTGTATCCTAATGTGTGCAAAACGGGGTGCAACAGGGGGGGCCAAAAGCTGGTAGCCTACATGTAAATGTATGTTTGGAAAAAAAATCTTTATAAATATTGACTCTTTAAAGGGTTTTAGCAGGAGACCAAGTGCAAGGGGCGTTGTCAGACGATGTCAAAACTCGCTCAAGCTAGGGTGCGTTTTTAGCCGGAAGTAGCAGACTTCTTGTATTTTACAGATAATTTCCGCTGTATATTACACACTATATACTTTTTAGTAAAACATAACAGAAATGTTCAGCAACACTTTGTGAGACACAAACAGAATATTATTATATATTATATATATATATTATATAAAATATATTTATTTTGTTTACGTACTCTTTTAAAGCCCCACACCACATGTCACTCCCGCCTCACAACACGTTCCTCCTGGTGCCGTTTTAACACCTTGTATATGGGACGTAGGGCGCCAGTAAAAAGAACAGCGTATGCGACACCAATGCGGAAAACACTCACGTTTTCTGGACCGCATCCTAGAGCCGCGAGCCCAACGTGTCACCGATAATGGAGGCTCAAAAAAACAATTGCCGTCAAAGACTGCACAGAGAGCAATGGCACACGTGTCCCAGCGGATGGGGATTTTAGAGCCACTAGTCAAATTAAGCTGTGTGTGTTGATTTTCTTTTATTGGTCACGGCTCCCTGCATTGACCTGTCCGCCTGCCAGTAGGCTTGTTTGCTAACTGGATCTGATTGGGATATCCAGCTTTTTCAACCAGGATTAGAGTGTTAAGAGTGATGATGAGGGAGAAAAGATACACACACACACACACACACACACACACACACACAACTGTTTACAGTGGCAGAATTGTGTTTTACTCCCCATCCACCAGCTCTCTTTTACAGCCATTCTCTCTCTATCCTGCTCTCTCGCTCTGCTCTGTCCCACTTAACTCTTTCTCTTCCCTCTGTGTCTCGTTCCCTCTGTCTCGGCTCACTCCACACTCGTCACGCTACTTCCCTCTGGTGTCTCGCCTCGTTTTCATTCATTCTCTTTTTTTTTTTCCTTCTCTCACTCTCTCTCACTCTCTTTTGCTCTCTCGCTGTCCATCGTCTCCTTTGTTCGGCCTCACTCGATTTTGGCGTGTTTGAGTGTCGGCATGGAGACAGAGTGCTCTGTGATCCGTGCACCTGCAGGGGTCGTACCAGCAAGACGAACCTTGACCCCCATCTGACCGGCTTTGTCTGGGCCCCTGTCTCCGTAACGCTACTGATTCGCTTGTCAGCTAACAAGGATCCTAAATACTGACGTAGCGGTAGCGACAGTGTTGCTTTGAAGCATCCCTTCATGAATGTGTATATCCGATAAGAAGCCTCCAAGGCACAGCCTGCCAGGATTACTTTATTATGATTATATTTTATTTACGTATACTTTCGTACTTTTCAAATTATTATTATTATTTCGTTTTTTTCACATTCTGAGCCACCTCTCATCCGAGTTCATTAGCAACTGCACCCCCATCTTTGGTGATTATGCAAAGTAGGAGCCGAATCTTTGTTTCTTTTTGTTTTTCGCATCGGAGAAAAACAAACAGAGGAATGCGGCCATTTTATTGGCCTTGGCAATGGCAACCTGAATGACGGATACAAAGAGGGGTTTGTGAGCTTTGTTGCCTTGCCAACACTGCAAAAAGCACAGCCACCTTTCATCGTCAACACATTGAAACCGTCCCAAACATTGAACGGGCGCAGCCCTATTGGAGTGTGATCTTATAGCCGCCACTACAAACAAAACAGGCCCGCGTCAACGAGTCCTTTTGATATTTTATTCATGTCCGCTCGCAAATGAAGTCAAACTCCGCTCAGCGAGCCATATGTCGTGATTTCCACAAAAATTGGCAACAGGGATGCGCCAACGTAGCAGATACACACTCAATCCTCCCGGGGACTCATTTCTGAAATGTGAAAGTTGTGGTCGTGTGACGACTAGGAGAATAAAAAGGTGTGTAACGGATAGAGAGAGAGATGTTTTGTACCAGGCTGTCGGAGTGGGCGTTCTTGTATAGACCTCGCCGTTCACCGTGAGCCCCCCCCCCCCCCCCCCCCCCCCAGCGGTGCCACACAACGCCCAGCGCTACATTTCTCACACCGTGGAAAAGTCTATTAACCTGCAGGACACACACATGCTCACACTCACACACACACTCATCCCTTCCTTCTGATGTGCCTCTGGCTCTCTCTTACATCTGACCAAGACCGCTCTCGGCTCTCAGGAAAGGAAGGAACGGTGGGCTCGGGCCCAGAAATGAATTTATTTCCCCACGTAGATGAGCCCCGTTGGTGCCTTAAGGCAGAGGTCTCGACCAGTCCACACTCAATTTCGGTGTCCCGTTGCACGCGGTGCGGTGCGGGCCTCGGCGTGGATGGAGCCGCTGTGTCCTCAGTTTGACCTTAAGCGAAAGCAATCAACCTTTTGAATCAGGCCGTAGAGCGGCCATAACACTTTTTAATTTACTCTGTCACTGCTGCTGTCTCTCTCCTCCCCAGCTTCTACACAGTAAATGAGGTCCATAAATTCCAGTATTCCAGGCCAGTGAGGAAGGGGGAGAAGGACCCCGACAACGAATTTGCGGTAACGTTATTCATAAATGTTTTGTTTATGTATTTGTTTATATATATATATATATATATATATATATATATATATATATATATATATATATATGTTGTGTGTGTGTATTTTTTAGAAACACATGTTTGTATTTTTTTATTTATATTTATATTTAGTTTGATATTTATATTTCTGATTTGTTTTGTGGAACAACAATCTTACCGATTTGTGCTGAGTCATGCCTGAGACCGTCAGGGGGTCAGACAATTACATTTCGCCGTTTTCCATGTGGATTAAATTGGCATCGCACATTTGACTCATCACTGAGACTTCCTGCTGCTCTGCCTTGCTGCCTTTTATCAAATCCATTTTGTGCCAACGCACAAAAAACACACGGACGTCATTATTCTGCGTCTGACAAAAGTATCAAACCTTTCACACGAACACACACCTAATTGGCGTTAAGCTGCGGCTGACAAGCATATTCTAAATTTCTACGTCATCCCCTCTAATTGGTTCAAATAGCGGTGCCCTTTCATTCTTCTTCTCTTTTCTCTCTTCACTCATGACAAGAAAGGAAGTGTTATGGTGGTGAATGCATCTCCTTAGGGAAATAATCACTTTCCTCTGCTGTGTGTGTGTGTGTGTGTGTGTGTGTGTTGGTGCTTGTGTGCGTGGTGCATGTATATATATGTGTATGTATGTGTCGTTGTGCACGTGAGTTGTTGTGTGTGTCTGTGTGCACTTGTGTGTGGGTATATGATATATGTGTGTGTGCGTGCACACCTGCATGTGTGTGCATTTGTGTAAGTTGGTGTATGTGTGCACTTAATTGTGTGCCTGCGTAGCTGTGTATGTGTGCCTGTGTATGTGCCTTTGTATGTGTGTGTTTTCTCTGCTAAAAGCGAGAGTCATTACTCTTCCAGGAGAATCCCTCGCATTTGGGCTGTCTATAAGCAGGGCTTTAATGAGCTGCCATCAAGGCAGGCAGGGGACCGGAGGAGAGGAAATCGGGGGGGGGGGGGGGGGGGGGGGGGTGCTCATCTGCGGATAGAAAAACACAGATCCCAGCCCACGCCACTCTCACCAGTCTCCCTCTGATTTTACTGTTGTGACATCATCACCCCTCGCTTCTTCAGCGCGGGTTAGTGTCGGCCTGTGCTCGTTAGCCAACTTAGGTGAAAGACCAGCATGCTCGTAAACACTTTTCAATGCGCTTCAACTTTTTAGCGCGGTTGCAAAGCAAGCCACACTATCGCCTTTTTCCGTAACTATCTCCTCTTACAGTTTTTGAGGGTTCAACCCGAAACCAATACCAAAAAGTCGGGCATACATTTTGGAAAACCTTGATTTTTGTTGTTGTTGTTATAAATATATAAAATATTAGAGTTCTATTTAAATTTTGTATTGAAAATGTTACAAAATGGCAGAGTCATGCGCAAATAATTCTATGCAAATGAGCCAATATCATTTCATCAATCACAAGTCCAATTCTAAGTGGCCCAGGGACTTCAAACTTAGCGTGTTTGCAAATTAGCCTGGCTAGCATTAGTTCGTCAGCATGCTAATGTGAAATTGCGCATATGACGAGTTGGCTCATGCAGCCACACGTATTTTCTTCAGAAAATGCATATTTTGACACGTCTAGTTTTTGTTTATGTTTTTTGGTTTGTTTTGTTCTTCTGACCTATAGAACATGTGGATCGAGAGGACGACCTACGCCACGGCGTACAAGTTGCCCGGCATTCTGCGCTGGTTCGAAGTCAAGTCGGTCTCCACCGTGAGTACTGAATGCCTTGTGAGACCATCCTGATCTCTCACGAGTTCACATTCTGTTTCTTTCTACAGATCAGTCTGTTCCTCAAGCCTAGTTGAAAGCCTCTTTTAAATATTAAAACAATTTGAACAATCAGCGCTCGGGGGTGGGGGGGAGGTGTTATGACTGAACAGGGATGTTAAAAGATGAACAGACATATGCATCAAAGGCCTTTCTCAGAGGAGAAGATGTTTTTTTTTGCTGTACTTCCAATTGGATTCGCAAGAGCAAAGAGAGCAAGAGCGCCACTTAGTTGGCTTCATGTCACTTTACTTTAACCCCTTTAGATGAAGCGTCTCGTTTCCAAGGGGGTCCTTCACAAAACACAAAATACACAATAGTAGAACTAAAAACACAGATACAGATACACACTCAGCCTCCAACCCAACCCCACAGCTCCCAACCACCACCACCTCCTTTCAGTCCCTTGCTAGCTCACATTGACTTGCCCAGGCACTGCTTCCCTGCTTCCAAAGATATCATTGTAGAATCCCATCAAGAATGCATTGTCTCAATCCTGATAAGAGTCGGTTTGACCGCCCTCCATGTCGATGAGCAGCTTGACCTCCAGATGAGCCATGTTTAAACGGCAGCTCCCTGCAGGTCGGTCCCCGCTGCTGCAGGCCTAATTACCAGGCCCAAGTTTGCCCAGCCTTAGCCCTCCATCTGACGTTTTTTTAGCAGGCTGGCCCCCGTGACGCACCGGCACAGATTGGAGATTTGCCGTTCTGGCATGACATCGCCCCCCCTGCCCGTCCCCATCTCTTGTTGCTTTTGGGCCCATGCCTAAAAACTGACATTTACTCAGACAAAACCAACCTGTTTAATCTACTTTCTCATTAAGAATCGTCCAGAAGGTATTTCGGTTGGATTTGGCGTGGTTTGGTCTGATTTTTTAATCAGAATGTGGCCATGTTGTTGTCTGTAAGGACATGTAGAATTCATCTTGCACATGGGCATTCAAATAATTAATCCTATTCAATATTTGCCGTATTTTGTTGACATGGACAGATGTTAAAATTAACCCCGGCATTTCCCACACATTTTCTGGGCTTCCAAGCATGTGTATTTTCTGTCTGTTGACATTTAACATGTCACTGGGTTTTATTCATACACAAACCCTGTGTAAACCCTGAATGTGTTCTACAGGAGGAGATCAGTCCGTTGGAGAACGCCATGGAAACCATGCAGCTGACCAATGAGAAGATCAGTAGCATGGTGCAGAGGCACCTGAACGACTCCAACCTGCCCATCAACCCCCTCTCCATGCTGCTCAACGGCATCGTGGACCCCGCTGTCATGGGGGGCTTCGCCAACTATGAGAAGGTAGTCAACATATACAATAGAAAGCGGCGTTTTTGCATGCATTTTATGTATCCAATATCATATCATATACTGACTCTTTGCACAACATTTTTCATTTTGGTGTGCTTGATCTCTTCACTTTTACAACTAGCATCTCTTTTACAACTCTCATCACAACTCACATTTATATATCTCATTATCTCTCGCTCTCTCTTTCGATGTCTTTCTCTCTTTCTCTCTCTTCCGCTCTCTCTTTGCTCTCTCACTCACTCTCCCCTCTCTCGCTCTTGCTTTCTCTCTACTGTGCAGTGTAAAATACTTACTACATACATGTATATACACATTTCATAGTCGTATGTCCTAGTCAGTCACTTAATTTTCTTGTTACTGAAAGCCCAATCTCTATCACACACACAAAATACATATTTAATTTCTTCAACGCCATAGCACGCATGTATTTTTAAATAGTGCTACGAACTCATTTTATAGCTTTTGACAGGTTTCTTTATTCACAGGTGTGCATCAGTCAGCAAAGTGGAAATATTATGCATTTGGGTCACTCGTTTCAGTTCGCCAAGATAATTTTTGGCACAGACGTATGTCTTGTTTCAAAATGTCATCTCCTCTTATCTTCCCTACCCTTTTCACATTCCTACATCTCTTGTCACATTGTCCATTTGTCCCTATGCCTTCCTGTTGCACCCCTTCCTTCCTGCTATTATACTCACACTTCCCCACACAAGGTTAACTCGCCACTTTCCGTTGGTCTTCGGGGACTGCCCATTGGACCGAAGTTTGAAACCCCAATGGTTGGAAAAATGCCCCACTAGACCAAAAGCCCATTAGTCCGAAAATACACGCTTATCAGGATAGTGATGTGCTATTGAAAACAGTGCATCATTTAGAGGCGTAGGCCTACAGATTGCTTGAAAGGAAACTCATTGCATATCAATGGTCAATCCCAAATCATTGGACAGCTGTTGGACCAGGTTAAGAGATAAATACAAGAAAGTTGATATTTCTGGTGAAGTGAAGTGCTTTTAAAGTTACACATCCTATTAACACGAAATGAGTAGGCTGCTATGTAATAATCATGCTGCTGAAGTTTGGAGTATGGAGATTACTGGGAGATGTCTGCCTCACGCTCAATGGGTAGTCTGTCATGTTGTGTATTTTGTTTGTTTAATCTTAATTATTTTAATTTAATTCATCTATTTTTAAAGCCTTGACATTTTGAGGCAATGGGTACACTGAAAAGCAAGCATTTTGTAAACGGTATCTTCGCGTTTGCGCGTCAAAATACACTAAGATATTAAGGGCAACAAACTCCAGGGAGAGTCGGGATAACAGACCTTCTGACCAATGGCATTGGTCCTTGTTGTGTCGTCCCCCAACCCCCACCCCTGCCCTTACGGTTCTTCATCTAAACATCACTTCCTCCTCCTCCTCCTCCTCCTCCTCCTCCTCCTCCTCCTCCTCCTCCTTCCCCTCCCTCCTACTCCTCCTGCCTCTTCCTTACCTCCCTCTGTCTTCTCCCCCTCCTCCTCACCTCCTTTTCACCTCCCTCTGTCTTCTTCTCCTCTTCCTCCTCGTCTTACCTGTGTCTTCTCCCCCTCCAGGCCTTCTTCAATGATAAGTACATGCAGGAGCACCCCGAGGACCTGGACAAGATTGACAAGCTCAAGGACTTCATCGCCTGGCAGGTGAGATAATGGGGAGTGTGTGTGTGTGTTGCATAACCATATACCTAATAGTCCGTAACCAATAATAATCCATGGTATTAAAACAGGTGTTATGTCGATTCATAGAGATCTATGCGGTTGAACACATCCAAATAATTATTTCTAGAACGTCATCGACATTAACGCGCAGTCACAAAATGGACACTTTTTAAAGTGAGTGTGTGATTTTCATCAGTGCTTTTCACGATCATCTTGTGCTACATTGTTCACTGAAAAATAAGGACTTCTGCCTTAATATACGTTACTTGTGTAAACAAATCAAATGCAGTATCGGGTATGCATGGACCGTCCCTGAAAAGAGGGCCGGATCTTCTTCGCAATGTAATTAAAGTCACAACACAAAGAGAGAGAGAATCAGTATCGCACACCTCGCTTGACGACACCCGGGTCGAACGACTTCCTGGTGACGTCGCCCTCAGTCAACAAACAAGACCCTTGACTGCATGTCAACTAGTTAAGGCCTATTTTTCCCAAACGCATCGAGAATGCCATCAGTAGCTGTGGTGTTTGTTTAGCCTTCGGCGTCAAGAGTCCCATCAGCTATGCATTTTGTTTAAATCCAGTAGTGAAAGGGTGGGAGTTTTGACATTTCCGGAATTACATTGTGTGTGTTATTTTGAGATTACAGCCACAGGCAGACGCTAAATATCACACCGCAACGCTGTAATTCGATAACCGTTCTACGCTAGTTCTTCAAATCTTGTCACATTGTCAGAATAGCTTCCCAGCTTGCTGGATGAAGAAATACGACTTGTCGTCGTCGCCGCCGTCGTCATCGCTGAGTGTGGCAGGTTTGGAAAACGTTCTTCCCATCGCACAGAGGAAAGACAAGAAGAGCGGTTGCAACTGTCACGCGCATTTATCATGATGTAACAGAAGCAGCGCGAAGCCTCTGTGTGTGAGTGGGCTCAAGTCATTCGTCTTGATTCGTGACAGGTAAGCAAGATGACAGCAGCTTGTCAACAAATGAAATAGGTAAATAAATCTATTTATATATTTGTGACTAGATTGCTAGCGTAGAGCGGTTGTCGAATTCTGGCATTGCAGCACAATATTTTGTTAACGTTCACTTGTGGATCTCAAAATTATATATATAATATAATACATATATATTTTGATCTGTGAGTCACAAGTAAACATCAGGATAGACTGTTTGGTTTTGTCTTTGTTGTTTTGTCTTTGTTGTCTGTATAATTCTCTGGTGATGCCAGTGGCAGGGATAAGATAAGATATACTGTACCTTTATTAATCAATGGAGGGAAATTCAGGTGTCATAGCAGCAACAGCAACGAGAATGAATCACAGGAAAGGTACGGGTAAGAGTAAGGATACAGAACCAAGATTACAAGAATATAAATAAGAATACAAATAGCGATAAAGTAAAACGCTGAGCAGCTGGCCCTAGATATCTGCACTGGAGTGAATGAATATAAACAAACATATAAACATGTACGTACATACAGTCAGTCAATAAATATGTACATATACACAGTCTGTCAATAAATAGTCTCAGTCTATCAATCTCTGTCTATCAATAGATAGAAATGTACGTATGAATGTGAATGTATGAACAAATTAATATAGGAGTCCATGTGCAGGATTCAGTAGTGAAGGGTCCAAAGTAGGAAACAGACAAGTGCAGGTGTTAACGCAGAGCGCCACTCTCCATGAGGTCACTCGGCACCATCAATCACGGGGGTGATTTGAGATGCCATTAGCCAGCGCAATTAGTGCAAACTCCCCCCACGCCCGCCCCGCGCTCGCTCTCCTTTTTAACCGCTCCGGAGCGTGGCGGTCAATGCGAGTAATGTGGGCCGGGGCTCTGTAAATCAGTATGGACCGAAGAGACGGACTAGCTAACGTAAATAAACGTAAACAACACCCCTGTCAACCATGCTATTCTTGTCCCCTGAAGTCTTTTGAGTTATGCGCCACTCAGCCTCCCCGCCGCCGCCCCCCCCCCCCCCCCCCCCAACACACTCACCCACTCCCCCCTGCACCTGGTTCCGTGAGAAAGCCCTCAATTTGTCAACGCGGGCACCGTTGCAGGCATCTGAGAAGGGCATTTTGCCCCCCCCCCCCCCCACCCCGGCCCCCACTCCACTCCGCCTCCACCCCCGGCCACGGCGCTCTGAAACCGGGCAGCCTCCTGAGGGCGGGTGGGCGGTCTCGGCGAAGAGGCCGAGCGACACCCAGGGGGATGCCGGATGGCTAATTAAACGAAACCCCTTACCTTTTGTTCAGAGTGGCTGGGGCGACTCTGTAGGTAGTCTCTGGCACTGTATTAGCCCATATCGCTGTGGCGCCAGGTGAGGAATTATCTCTCTGACTTGCCATCACCCACGGCAACCAGCTCATGCCCCCCCCCCCCCCCCACACACACACACACACACACACCCACATCTATTAAAAGGTTGTGCAACAACATACAAAGTTCTTGTAAAGACAGTGGATTTAATTGCAGCCAATTCTTTTTTTTTTTTCTTTTGGGTACACAACGTGTGTGTGTGTGTGTGCGTGTGCGTGCGTGTGTGTGTGTGGGGCGGTTCTTCTCATACCACAGCCACCAGGAAGAGCTCAGGTTGTGGTGAGGTGCGGTTACATCATCCGCTGGTCTATAAATGGACCTGGGTGTCCTGGGGAGGCGGGGTTGAGGTTTCAGCTTTCACTCACTGTGTTTTTTTCCTTTTTTATCTCTGTCTTCCGCACCTATCCCCTTCCCTCCATCTGTCCTCCTGTTATAGCCTAGCTCTCGCCAAACTCTCCTCAAGCTCGGTCAGCCTCTGTCCTTGGTGTCACCTATCCCTTCATCTTCTTCTCCTCTCTCCCTCCCTCCCTTTCCCTCACGTTCTCTCTCTCTCTCTCACTCTCTCTCTCTCGCGCGCGCTGACTTTCCCTCTCCCACTTTCCTCTCGCTCTTGCGCTCGCTCCCTCTCCCTCCCTTCCTCCCTCCCTCCCTCCCTCCCTCCCTCCCTCCCTCTCTCCATCTCCACTGGAGTCCCCATGACCCGTGTCGATGATGGAGATGCGCTGGGGTATCAGGGGAAATCCTCCTTCTCCTTCGTCCTCCTTCCTGTGAAGAGCGAGGGCTTTATAAATGGGACACTGGCAGCACAGTAACTAAAGTCTGGCTCTGCCTTCTTCCGCTCTCTGCCTCCCCCGCCACACACAAGCTGAGGGGCAGGTGTTATTGGTATTCTCCTGAGAGTATCTGGGTGTCTGTTTTTTTAGTTTTGCAGCTTTTTCAATCACCTACATAATAGATATGAAAAAAAAAAAAAAAGTTTCGTTTTTATATGAAGGTGCCTGTTTTCTGGCTGTTTCAGCTCTGTTTCGTTGAGTTTGTTGGCAACACATGTACAAACCCGGTTTTAAATGAGGCATGCGGCTTGAGAGCGTTGCGAAAGGTTGCATCAGGTTAAAAGGCAAAGGCCTACCCACCAACAGGGCAGCTTCTCGCCAACGGAAAGAAATGCTAAAAAAAAGTTTTTTTTTTAGGGGTGAGAACCCCTCATTGCACCAGCAAACACGTAGTCATACACGCATACCGTCAGTGTGTGTCGGCCCTGTGTGTGTCGTCGCACTTCACACGGATCGCGTGTTCCCCCTCGTCTGTGGCTGCTCTGAACTTGTTGGCGACACGTTGCGACACGGAGGTACAAGAAGCGCTGTGTCTTTGTGACGTTGCAGTGCATCACCATGACAAACAGCAGCCCATCATCCCTCGGAGGCTTTTTGTCCCGCCGCGAAAACAATATCAGTGGTGCCACTCGCCTTGACGATGATGAAATGGCACCGGGGTGCGTCGGTTTATTGGAGCTTGTTGAATATTTCCATCATACCTTGTAAGTTTGTCCTCCTGTGTAAAGACCAGGAGGACTCAGAGAGAGGGTTTGTTATTCAATATAAAGGTAGCGGGGGATGGGGGGGGGGGGGCGGCATGGTTCAGTCGCCATGGCAACACAACATCCACGACTAAGGGAATCTTCTACTTTAGAGAATGGAGCACGATGCTAGATGATGGGGTGGTGGTGTGTGTGTGTGTGTGTGTGTGTGTGTGTGTGTGTGTGTGTGTGTGTGTGTGTGTGTGTGTGTGTGTGTGTGTGTGTGTGTATGTGTGCGCGCGCGCGTGCGGACATGTCTGTGTCTTTCATCATCTTTTTTTTCAAGGGCAGGTGCTAATGAGTGCGATGTTGTTGCTGTGTTCCCTCCCACCCCACCTATCCACACCTCCCCCCCAGATCCCCTACCTGGCCGACGGGGTCCGCATTCACGGGGAGAAGGTGTCCGAGGCGCTGCGGCCCTTCCACGACCGCTTGGAGGCGTGCTTCAAGCAGCTGCGGGAGAAGGTGGAGAAGCAGTACGGTGCCAAGACTCTGGTAAGGACCTGCGACACCCATCGCCTACCTGTTTTATATCAGGCCCTTATATATGAAAATGATATATAATTATAATAATAATAACTTTATTTGTATAGCACCTTTCGAGAGCAGGTTTCAAAGTGCAAAGAGGGAGAGGGGGAAATGGAATAAAACCATAATAAACTAGTCCAATAAAGGACTGAGAAGAAGATATTGGACTGAGAAGCCTGCACACACTACGTGTAGTGAAAAAAAAGCCCAATGCGGCACTTCGATTTGGTCACAAACCTGCCATTTTGTCTGCACGAACGCATCAATTTCCATTTTGTTGTAGGTATGTCGGGGCCTTTCCAACACATCCACCACCACCTGGCGACTCGCGCATTCACTTAGGTGCACATTTACTGTGGTCCAATTAGTTCCAAGCTGAAAGGATTGAAAAGGGAATTGAAAATTCCCTAATTATTCCTTCCTCATATTCATTATCGTCATTATCGACCGCGGTCTCCATTCCTAACCCTCACCTCATTACTAGGACTATTACGTCATAGTAATCCATAGACATTACTATGGATTTTCCGGGGCTGACTGTCATCAAACCAAACCATGCAGGAGCAGTAATGACGAATAGTCCTCCCTGGACCGCCATAAATAAAGACACTCGACCTACTCATTATATCGCCATAAACTTCTCACGTGGACATGTGCAATAAGGTTCCCAAAGTAATGGCTTAAAGTTGTATTGATGGGAGGTTCTGGAGTAAGGAAAGGTGCGGCACCATTCCTCACACTGCTGTCGGCCGGTTTTATCCGCTCTGTACGTGGTTTAGCTTGTGTCAGCTCATACGTTACAGTGAGTAAGTTAGGTTTCTGTTCCTTAGTCCTGTTGTATGCTGCTGGGCCTCGCGCACAGCGCTTGAACTTCACCTCGGTTGCTTTAATTGTTGCTTGCTCAAGCCATTTTCTCCTTTTGCCGTCTCGCCAGGGGTAAAGAGACATTCGCTCACTGTGAAGAGAGGTTGAGTAGAATAGAAAATAATTTCTTTAATGTTATTGAACAGAGTACAGCAAAGTTGAGGAGCAGTCCTAACAGAGCATTCATACATATTAAACAGACAAAAAGCTGAAACTAGAATAATTTAAGGTGCTAATATATCAATAGAATATACAACTTTGCTGTAACCCAGAGGTTGCGCTAGACTTTTTCGTTGTCTGTAATTTTGACTGACAGGCAGGCCCGGTTCTACGGGGGTGCATAAGCATGCATTGCACCCTCCAAAAAATTGTTTGCACCCTCAATTGAAAAAAGGAGGGAGATAATTCCCCCCCCCCGTCGACAATCGCGCAGCAGTTCAAACAAGCTGAACAAATAATCCACACCGTGGATACACACATAAAGCAGAAGAATATGTAACTTTTTCTCCGCAGTAACAAAAATCAACTGACTGTGTGGCCCCAGTAGCTACATAGGAACAATGAATAATGAAATATGAACAGTTCACCTGTGGCCTAAACGCACAGTCTCATGCTGCGTTCCATTAAAACTCGGAGGTCGGAAATTCCGACTTCCTACTAGGAAAAATCAAATAAAACGGCGCGTCAACTCGGAGCTCCTGGTGGCAAACTCGGGTACGATTTCTCAACCCCTAGTTCAGCCTTAACGTCATTTGACGTCATTTCAACATGGCCACCCAAATCGTAAACGGTGGGAAAAAATATAAATTTAAATGTTTAAAATCCATTGTATGAATTTAAAACACATTTGACACATTTTTGATTTACAACTTAGTATGCTTTCAGATCAATTAATTAATTAATTCAGACAATTAAACGTTAATGTCCAAATGGACAACATTTTCGCAAATACGTGTATGATGCTCGTACGCAGAGAGCGCAACACAAAGTTTAGCGTCCATGTTTTTCCAACTTTGTAGCTCGAACTCACAAAGGAGATGACGCGTTTCCAGTTCCGACTTCCCACCTCTGACCGTAAACGAACGCAGCATCACACCTTCCTCCTGGTCCGCATGGACTTGAATCGCGTGCCCGCTTGCGCGTAATCAAAGGTTTCAAGTGGGTCTGCTGCCGTGACATTTTTCTTCTTTTCTACTTCTTCTACAAGTGCCAATTAATATGCTCATCGCCACCAAGTGGTCAGGGTGTGAATTGCAATCTGTCAAAATGACCGGACGGCCCTCAGATTTTTCCGTCACCGTTTTAAAAAAACGGTCAATGACGGAAAATATTCGGTTAACGTGACCCCTGCTGTAACCTATAAAACAATAAGATATAAAACAATAATAACATTACCATAGCAGCCAAGTGGTGCTGGTGAGGGACAGAGAGGGGGTGAGGAAGGGAGGGATAGAGGGGGACAGAGGGAGGTAGAGAGATGGAGGCAGGGTCCAAAAGTGACACCTGCCAGCCAATGGCTGATAGATTTGACCATTTAACCAAGACACAATTCTAAAAGTTAATTTTGGACCCTGGAGGGAGGGAGGGAGGGAGGGACAGGGAGGGACAGGGAGGGAGGTAGAGACAGGGAGAGACGAGTGAGAGAGGGAGGCAGAGAGAGAGAGGGAGAAAGTAAATCCAGTGCTAATGCGTGAATTATAATAAGGGCAATGTCACCAGACGTGTGATAGGCGCTTCCTTCTTCTCAAAGGGAACACTTTAAGATGCCGAGGGCGTCAGAGCTCTCTGTCTTCACCAGCATTGTCCCTCTAAAGTACCACCATGATGACATGCTTGCTCCTACTCTCCGCCCGCTCCATTTAAACTGGAAAAGTTATATATATATATATATATATATATATATATGAAGGTCTTCTTTGAAAAAATATGGCAGAAAATACATTTCTGTTGTATTTTTAGGTTTGATGTTCTTCGCGCCTCGATCTCCAGTCGCTCTTGCAACACTTTCGTAATCATACATATGTGAAAAATATATATATAAAAGAAAAAGTGAGTTCTCTGCCAACAGAATATGAGGATGAGAGCTAGCTATAAGTGCTTTGTTGTTGGCTTACAAGCTGCATTGCTGTGTTAGATTACACGCTGAAGTGACAGTGAAAGTTTCACAAGAGAGTCTGGAGGAAGACGCTCACAATTTGGACACAATGGCTGGCTGCAAACACAAATCCGACTGCGAGTGAGGGAGCTTGACCGGTAAAAAGGTCTAGCTCTAGTCGGACCTAGAATAATGCCGCGTTGATTCCCGTTCCCGCTTCAAAATGTCACTCCACAGAGAATCCAGGACAGACGCCGTATTTCTCTACATTTATTTTAGCTTAAGAGAGTGCCTGTGCTCTCCCTCCATCACTGACACCTGCTAACAGAAGACAGTCGTGCCCCTTCAACCATGCAATCTTTATGGACCTGGAAGGGGATATTGATTTCTTTCAGCAGAGACAGCAGAGTTTACGCAGGATGAATACGGGTAGGACCGGCTGCAGAGTATCATAATGCCTACCATACAGTGCACTTGGCCGCTGTTTACCCGTGATGAATACGTTATGAAGGCCTTGCCAGAGGACGTAGCAGAGCACTGTGCTGTACCTGGTAGGCTCGGCTGGCCGAATGGTAGCCTGAGTCCACCGCATCGAAACAAATCAACGTCCAATTGAGTTTCCATTTTGACTAACCAGTGGGGGTATTGATTATGAAGGTACTTCTCTATTTATTTCTTTTTTTGAAGTTTTTTCTTGGTGGCTTTTTGGGAGACATGTCTGCGTACATTCGAATATTAATATAAATATTACCGTCAAAGAGTTGGAGAGTATAGACCTGCTATCTTCACAGTCTGTGTAGTCTCACATCAGACATTAGATTACATTATTTTAAGTCTGATGGCAGATTAGCTCAAATCTGGGTGAACAGGGCGTTCCACTTTCTTTCACTTCATATTTGTTTTCGACCAATCACATTGCTGGAGGCAGAGATCTGGAGGCGCATAATTGGTTAACACAAACTCGGCCAGTAGTAGTTGTCACAAGCCGACCAGGGCGGTTGTGGCAAAGAGGGGGGACGCATACAATTGGATGAGTTTGTTCACAAAAAATTATAACCAAGTGAAGATAACAAAACATAACATAAGGTATGGCGTGTGTATTCAATCTAGTCAGTGATGTAAGTGTGTGTGTACGTGAACGTGGATGGGTGCAGTGCTGTAAGGTGTAACATACCTAGGACACAACTAAACCAAAAGACCAAAGGAACAAACAATAAGTGGTGCCTCCCAAAGGAGAACAACCCTACACTGGGCTCACAGGTCTACTTCAATAAGCCCAGCTTCAGGTGTTGTCAATGAGCTTGTTAGGCTCCCCTCGTTAGGGTCGTGACATAGTAAACTGTAAAAAAAGTGTCTGTAAAGGTATACCGTATCGACTGTAGCCACTGTAGAAATACACGTATTAAAATCCCCTTCTGAAAGCTTCATCCACTACACGCGAATGAGTTTCTCGGTAGAATATCTCCGTAACGAAAAAGGAAACAGGGCGTAACGCTGCCCCTTGCAGTTCCTGGTTTCCTGCCCAGGCTCTGTGCCGTCTCCCCCCAGAAGTACTGTATAACATAGTAGGACTGTTGGATCCCAGATTAGGTGTTGTGTAGTTCGACATGAAACAGGAAACATGACTAATACAAACGTTTTATATTATATTAATATTACTGTTATTACTTCTTCGACTTGATTAGTGTTTCTTATAGAAAATTTGGAGAATATAGACCTGCTATGTTAACAATTTGTATGTTAATGTGTGTGTGGCAGGGTCGCCCTCACCACACGCCACCTAAGTGGCTTTCCTTTGGGGCCCTCCGACACAGGACACGGGTAGATGGTAGTTCAAGATGTTTATTGGAGTTTTCAGGCAGATGGTATTCGCCGAGCTGATGGTACAACTGTCATGACTGTGGCTCCTCCTCCTAGTGTTAATTTTATCAGCCATTTTTAAATTTAGTCTCAGTTTTAGTCCAGTTTCAATCGCCCTTGTTAGTTTTTATCGCATTTAGTCAACCTCATCCTGTTTTTATTTATTCAAGTTTTAGTCGACTATAAGTCGAGCATTTTAGTCTTTATCTTAGTCCAAGAAAACATAATTTTATTCGTCTAGTTTTAGTCAACAAAAACTGTCAACATTTTAGTCTAGTTTTAGTCAGGACAATTATTTTACCCTTTTACTTTTTTGTCAGCAGATAATATAGAACATTTCCATCTAATCAAAAATGATTTACTAAAAGTATGTCTCAGGCATGCAAACTGGCTCGGGGTGAAAAAGGTGAGAATGATGCGTTCGTGATTGCTGACGGGGTTGTTCGTGATTGTTGACGGGGGGGGCACGCGCAATAGTAACACACCGTGGACCTACAGCCGACGGGGGGGGGGCGCGCGATTGTAACACTCCGGCCGAAGGGGGGGGGGGGGCTGCGCGCAATAGTAACACACCGCGGACCTACGACCGGCAGGGGGGGGGGGGGGGGGTGCGCGGTGTGTTACTATTGCGCTCTCAAAAAGGAGGACAAATACGCGTCCGGCTCTTTAAAGACTTTCCGCTCGTGCTGTCGGCTGGCCGCGCAGCATCACGTTGTGCTCCCCATGTGAAGTGACGGGCGGAGGAGCGCCATTCAGATTTTTCAGCCGCCGCGTCAAAAAGATGTAAACAGTTCTCAACTCTTCCAACGGCTCCCACGAGCGCGCGCATGCGTTCGACGAGCACGGAAGCGTCAGTTCCACGGGAGTGCGCCCGCTTGTCGTGCCGCCTGACAGAATGCTGCGTCTTCTCTCTGCCCGCTCGCCCCCCCCCCCCAATTTTCGTCTCGTCTTTGTTCATGAACTAAAATGTCCATAGATTTTAGTCCAGTCTTTATTTAGTGAAGTACATTTTCGTCTCGTCTTTATTAGTCCACGAAAATGCATACTGATTTAGTCCCAGTTATTGTTTATTAATGGGGGTTTCAGTCTCGTCTAGTCTAGTTTTCGTCCAGTGAAAAATGTGCGTTGACGAAAATATTTTCGTTTAGTTTTCGTTAACGAAATTAACACTACCTCCTCCAGTGTGTGTGTTGATGGCTGGTTTATCCTGGGTGCCATGATTGCTCATGCACCACAGGTGTGCAGCCCCACCCAGCCAGAGTCCAATCAGTGTGACTCAGGCCAGGTGAGGCTGTAAACCAGCCATCAACAGCACACACTCCACATACACCCCCACAGTATGTTAATCAACTAATGTTGTATAAATGTGTATTGATAAAACTGCATGATAAATGTAAAATAATGTGAATGTGTTGGTCGATTTAGTCCCTAGATTTGACATTTTAAAACAATCTATGTGTTGGGTTTAGCATCACTTTGTCTCTGTTTTAACAAGTGTTTGTGTGTGTGTGTGTGTGTGTGTGTGTGCGCGTGTGTGTGTCTGACTCCGTGTGTGTGTGTGCGTGTGTGTGTGTGTGTGCAGCCTTCAGCGGACGAGCGGCGCAGCACCCGACCCCGCTCCATGGTGCGCTCCTTCACCATGCCCTCCTCACAGAGGCCGCTGTCGGTGGCCTCCCTCACCTCCATCTCTTCGGACAACCCCCCCTCCAGACCTGGCTCTGACGGGTAAATGTCTCCCTCTCTCCTGAGTTAAAGCGTTTTTTTTGTTTTAAATGTGGTAATATGTCTTATATGATCGTCAACATAGTCAGCAATGCCATTTTGTCACTGTCATTTACAGAAAACAGGTGTAAAATCATGTGTTTTTTGCCAAGAAAAAAATGGCCTGATTGCGAAGAAAAAACACACAGATCATACCTCGCCAAACATATTTTTCGGCTCTCCTCGCACCTCCAAGATTTTGTAACTTGCCGAAATCTCCACAGATGATGGCAACGTGAACAAAATGTGTGATTAGTCCAAAAAATCAAGGCGGGTGTGATTTATGTTGTTTAATTTCCGCATTCAGATCCTCCGTCTCCGTAGATGCACATTCAGTGACTAAATCGAAGCTACGTCGAGTATAAAACAAGTTTGTCTACAAATAACTTCTTCGGCAGGGACGCTGGAAGTGGTGGGGGCTGAGGGGGCTGCAGCACCCCTGCAGACAAATTAATAAAAAACAAAACATTTTTCGAGAGGAGCAGACCATAAAACATGGTCGTTGGTTAAACGGTTGAAATCTACCCTTTTTTTATGACATTTGATTTCATTTTGGAACATTCAATGTATTTTCTGTGTATCTGATGCGCAAACGCAGAGCACGTAGCTAGGCGCCAATGCGAAGCGGTAAGGGTGGGTTCACTGTAAATTTCAGATGAACACATTTTGTGTGTTCATTGCTTTAAACTCGGTGTGGTGGTGCTGCCGGACGATCAGTTACGTAGCTCGCTCTCCGTCTCTCAATTTCTTGCCCCACCGGTTACAGGGCGTATGAATTGATTCGATCATTTGGTACGTTACGTTATTTCTTATTTCTGTCACAGATCTGGTAGTGCGACATGCTTCGAATGAGAGCAAGAGGAAGTCTCTGTAGTGTGGAGTTTCGTTTTGGAATGCGATCTTCAATGAATTCAGAGTTACCGTAAATGTTTTTGGTTGCTCTGTGTGTGTGTGTTTGTGTGTGTGTGTGTGTGTGCGTGTGTGTGTGTGTGTGTGCGCGTGTGCTTGTGCGTGCTCGAGCACGTCAGGACTGTGCGCCGTAGTTTGATGGTCGCCGAGTGACTTGGTTAGATGGCCTTGTTGGCTGTAGTGTTTTTGTGGGAAATCTCCTGCTGAGACGTTTCCTCAGTGTCCTGCTTCTCATTTGCACTTGGGTCCCCACCGCACTCTGTCAGCGCGTCTGTGTTATAAAGTTCAAGTGCCTTGTTCTATTGCTACCTGTATAGCGTGGCTGTGGCTCAGTCAACAACACATCGTCTTCTGGTGAGGAAGGAACCTGCATTGTGTGTGTGTGTGTGCGAACTGTCCATGGCTGAATAGGGTGCTATGCTGCCTTTACATACAGCATGTTGGCGTTCAAGTTGGCTGTCTGTTTGTCGTGTAACACGCTCTAAAACTGCTGTGAAATGTTGTTGGCCATTCAAATGAATACAGCCATGAATGTTGCGCAGCATTTAATATGACGTCGTTTTCTCCCAGCACCCCCCAGCTCTGACTGACTTCCCGTGTCCCGTTTTATTTATTTATTTTATTTTTTCCCCAAGCTTTGCACTGGAACCGCTGCTGCCAAAGAAGCTACACACCAAGTCCCAGGACAAGCTGGACCGCGACGAGCTGGACCGCGAGCGCAAGGACCGCAAGAAGGAGAAGCGCAACAGCAAGCACCAGGAGATCTTCGACAAGGACCTGAAGACCACCGACATCGGCCTGCAGCCCACCGAGGCCGTCATCCTGTCGGAGACGGTGGGGGAAACAGAAGAGATGTCCTCTCTCCTGTCTCTCTCTCTCTCTCTCTCTCTCTCTCCTCTTCCTCCTCCTCCTCCTCTTTTTTCACCTCCTTTTTATGGGGTTGTATTGTTTCTGTTTTTCTCCCCCATTGTGAAAAACGATAATAATAATAATAATAATAATAATAACAACAATAATAATAACTTTATTTTATGTAGCGCATTCTCATACTCAAGGACACTTTACAAAGACAGGAAGGTGAGGACTAAGTATTGCACATGGAGGAGAGTTTGAAAATATGAGTTTTTAAATGGGCTTTGAAGATGGTACGGCTTGTGGAGTCGCGAAGGGGGGGGGGGGGGGGGGATAGACTGCTGACTGCTCTGTCCCCTCAGTAGCCACTTCAGTGCCAGGGGACCTGGCACTTTCCTGCCATTTTCCCCCCCGTTTTTTGAGGGCAATTTCTCTTCCTGGCCTCTAATGCTCAACCCCTCTTCTCTCCCTGTACACTAAGCCACACGTCAAGGCTTTAATTGCACCTGTGCTGGGTGGGAGTTGAGCTTAAAAGCGCTGAGTTAGTCCAAAAGTCCTGGGGTGCTTGTTTGGGTGATCGTTAAGAACACACAGCAATTGGACAATAAATAGAAGGAGAAAAAAAAGAAGTAGAAATAAAAAACAAGGCACACAACACTTGAGTTAGAGAGGAATACCAGTTTGAAGATCCAGTTTACAGCACATGGGGCTTAAGTAGCGACCGCGAGGCCCCCATCCCCGGGTGAACCGTGTCGTATTATTTAGTGTTGTTCCCATCGCCTTCCCCCGTGGCAACTCTTTGTTTTAGCTGGGCCAATTAGGGAGTTATTTGTTACCGTACAGTGTGGAGCAGCCCCGAGGACGGAGGCCTTTTTTTTTAACTATTCAAATTTCAGTCACAGCGATGCAGACTGGGGCATCCTTGCATGCAAACAATTATTCATAACCACAAGTAAGACGTGGCGGGGCCAACGACTGCGTTTATCTAAATAGGATCTCCTCAAGGAATACAGATAGCACAGTTAATATGCTTATGGATGTACAGATAGCAATCCCAAAGAAGATGTGAAAGCAATTTTCCTCTTTTCTAAAAATGATTGAACATTGATCTGCCTGAGTTTTTTTGGGGTTGTTGTCGTTATATTTCATCTGAGATGCAATCGGATTGCCTCGCAATAAGTCCTGGCTAGCGATGTTGTAATATTATTTTATAGATTCCTGTTGCCTTTTCGTATGACCTCCCCACATGGGACGAGACACCTACTGAGAATGTGCAATGCCGTGCTCGTCCCTCTGGTTGTCTTTCTCTCTGTCTATCTGTTCATCTGTTTGTCTGTCAATCTGTCTGTCTGATGTCTCTGGATGTCTTTCCTTCTGTATCTGTCTGTCTGTTTGTCTGTCTGGTCTCTCTTTCCATTTGTCCATGTTTGTCGGTCTGTCTGATGGCACTGTCTGTCTTTTCTTCTGTCTAATCTGTTTCTCTGGTGTCTGTCTGTCTTTTTTTCTGTCTCTCTGTTCATCTGTTTGACTATCTGTTAATCTGTGTCTGTCTGTATGTCTATTCATCTGTCTGTCTGTCTGGTTATTCATCTGTATGTCTGTCTGTCTGTGCTACTCCAGATCAGCCCGCTGAGACCCCAGCGACCCAAGAGTCAAGTCCTCAACCTGATAGGTGGAGACCGCCGTCTCTCAGTCTCCCCGGGACCCCCGTCCTCCTCCACCTCCTCACCTGGGCCCCCACCCATCACCCCCAGGAGCAAGCTCTCCTTCAGCCTGCTCAATGCTTCCAGTAAGGACCTCTCTAACGCTATCTCTGTGTGTCTCTATCTCTGTGTGTGTCTCCCTCTCTCTGTCTTTCTCACTCTAACTATGGACCCACCGATGATGATGATGATGATGATGATGATGATGATGATGATGATGATGAGGCCCTTGAACCCACCCGACCTCCCTTTTCCCTTTCGCAGATCTGGACCTGAACGGGACCGGGGAGACCCCTCCCCCACTGCCGGTGAAAGGCAGCACCGCCGACTACGGCAACCTGCTCGATAATCACGATGGGACCCACCCGAGTCCCACCACCCCCCAGACGCCGCCGCCCCAGCCACATCACAGAGTAGGTGGTTCTGTTGTGGAGACGGCCCTATGTGGCACCCAGGGTCCAAAATGAACACCTGGTGGGTAGATTTGACCATTCGGCTGGTAAAAACGAATTCAGGTCGGTTGATTGATAAAAAAGACAAAATTCTAGTTCATTTTCGACCCTGAATGCACCTCCGCTTCACATGGTCAGACGTGTGTTAATATGCTTTTACACACACACACACACACACACACACACACACACACACACACACACACAAACTGCTGTATCAACCCAGGCCTGCGCTGTTACCTCCACACCACCATCACACACACCAAATAATACACAGACGTGTACTTGCCACTGTATCTCACTCCTTGTTCTCGCCAATGTGTTATTTGGTGACAAGATGCTGCTTGAAATGCCCGTCGGTGTGCAACCTCCTCCCTCCTAAAGAGGAGAGTGAAGGCGTCTCTCAGGGATGTAGCGAGGGACCTTCACCTCCCCCTTTCTCTCCTCCTCCTCTTCCTCCTCCTCCTCCACAGCCCACCCATCCACCCCCTGCTGATATATATTCCCGTCATCCCGGGCCGGCCGCTGGACGGTGGGCCGCGATTGATTGCGCGATTACTCTCGCTCTCACATCCGTCAGGGGCTTCTCCCCCTGCTGTTAATCAGCTGCTCTCTCACTCTCTCTCTGTCTATCTCTCCCTAACTCTTTCTCTCAGTCGATCTCTCCCTAACTCTATCGCTCTGCCTTTCCCTCTGTCTCACTCTGTCTGTATCTCTCCCTAACGCGCTCTCTCTCTCTGCCTCTGTCCCTCCCTCCCTCAAGCGGCTCCACGAGCCGCCCCGTTCTCACCCCCTCACTTAACTAATCTTATTTATCCACTGTCACGGCCCCCTCCCCACCCCTGGCGAAGAGGGTCCATGCTGGAGGCTGATGGTGAGCAGAGCAGATGCTCTGAGCCCCCCCCCCCCCCCCCCCCGAGCGCCAGCTCTGCGGCGCTCCAAGCCCAGAATCAAACAGAAAAGGTTCCAGACGTCGTGTCAATGCAACGGTCCCCCGTCTGTTACTATGCCAACAACTTGTTCAGCAGGTTCCTCGCTGTATTCACTTCAGTACATGGGGGACCTTGAGTTCAATGGCAATGTACACTTTGCGGAAATGTGGATCGCAGTTCTGCGTAAGCATTGGCTCACACAGAACTTGACGCCTTGCCTTGGTGCGCTCCCAAGACATTAAAGGGCATGTACACCGCCGTTTTCGGGGAACGCACAACCGGAAGTAGCAGACTTTTACAGAGAATTTCCTCCATTTAACAACTTTATACATTTTTGGCAAAAATTACATGTTCATCAACACTTTTTGACTTGATGCCGTCGCCATCTGTCGGCTGTCTGTGAAGTGTTTTTGAACTACTTTCAGACAGACAGACAAGTGGACTGCAATGCAAAAGCTCTTATTTGCTCATGTTACGGTTGCCGTTAAGCCTCGAATTTCTCTTACTTAAACCTTATTAAAAGTTAATAAATCCAGTACAAGAGAAACGCCATAACCAGCTGTCAATACAAATTGGGAGTAACAAAGCACAACCAAACACTTTAGGTCAATTAAGTAGTATTTTCCTCAAGTTTTATCCAAGCATTCGAGCACTTTCTTGAACGCATGAACTAAGGCGAATAGCATAAAGCTTTAGAAACCTTAAAGGCCCACCAGTGTTTTTTCCGATTCCATCCTTAATTAGAGCAACAAACAACAACAAACAAAAACAAAAGCATTTGGTAACACTTGATGGTGTGATTTTCACACCTACCCGGGCTTTCTGGGACGGCACCCCAGACAGGTTTTAGGTTGCTTGCTTCAATATTTCGATATTTGATACCTGTGTATCAAATATCGATCCAATAGAAACCCATTCAACATCAAACTCCACGTAAGCCTCATTGCCAACGCACGTCCCAGCTTCTCGTGACTGATATTGTATTGTGTTTTTTTTTTCCTCCATCTTGTGTCCACAGGACATGCCTCCTCCTCTGCCAAGCAAGACCCCTCCGCCGCCGCCCCCGAAGACCACCCGGAAACAGGCGTCCATCGACTCTGGAATAGTGCAATGAAACAAGCGCTCCGGCCGCGGCCGCAACGCAAGCAGCAAAACGCGACGTAGGACACACACTACGCAAAACGATACCGACACTAGGCGCTCCCGCTACGTTCCTTCTGTAGTTGATGTTTTTGTCTCTCTCTCTCTTTTAACCCATGCATTCCTGTGTCCCTCTCCCAGCTTGACAAGTTGAATACCTCATTCGGGCCCACTATTATTATTATTATTATTATTATTATTAATAATGTTCTTTTTGCTTTTAAGTGTGACAATGATGCAGTTTACTATTGGGAACATACAAACAAAATAGCACAGACAAAATATGTGTTGATGACCCACAATGCACCACGGTGTTTAGACGTGTGCTGTTGGACCAGCTTTTGACCAGCTTTCCCGAACTGACCATTACTCTTTTAAATCTGAGAGCACATAGCTTAGTCGAAACCAATATTCCTACTTTGTACAGGTTTGTATATATGATTTTATTTTATTTCAGTTTTGTTTTGTATGTGGATTTTATCATGTATTTTTGCATTTGCATCTTGATATATGAACTGGCATTGATTTCTTTTTTTTGGGGGGGGGGGGACAAAAAAAGAAGGGCGTGTAGGTTTTGAATTGACAGGGACTGTAAAGCGTTATTTCACACACAATACCTTTCATAGACTTTACTGGTGAAATGAGTTTTGGAGTGCACATATAGTTACTCCTACCGCAATGTTGTTGTTCAGCGCATAAGATTTCCGTAACCTTGGATTTTAATAGCATCAACTGTTCCCAATTCACTACTGACATGACTTCAGAATAAACTTTCAAATGTATGTATTTTTAATACGGTTGCCTGCCTCGTTTTTTCTTTCTTGCTCTTTTTTTTCCTGTGAACGGTGAAAAATAAAATGCAAATGTGACATTTCTGAATCCGCCATGCGTGTGCTTGTATGAGCGCCTTTCTAATGCCGCTCTCCTGCCTGACTGACAGTTATCCAAGAGCACTTCATTATCCCAAAGACATTTTTATGCCAATGAGTGGTATACCACTCCTCCGTGACATAGCTATACTTACGCTTTTCATTGAAACAATCTGTGGGTCTTCCCCCCCCCCCTTAAGTATAGCTATGTCACGCCCCCCCCCCCCCCCGAGACTGAGCCAACGCAACGAGATCCTCATCATCATCCCACCGCCTTGAGTGCCACCTCTACGGGAACCGTTGAAGGTGATTCTGACAATTCAACTCTTCATGGTCAGGTATGCAGTACTGAATTGTATTGCAAGCAATTTATGCAAATATGCTTGCCAGACACACACACACCCATTCTGTATAGCACAACGTTGGCCTTGTTTACACAAGCATGTTGAATCTCTTCAAATGAAAAAGAAAAAAAAAACGGCGGTGAGATTTACGACGCAAACGGAGATGTTTTCTTCATCTAAACAGACGGGAACGGTAGTACGAGGGATGGAGACAAACGTTTTGAAAGCCACCCCCGGAGGTGGTGAGCGGCACATTCGGGCGACTGCAGATAGGTTCTTCTCTGAGATTGTGGAAACATTAAACCTACACGTGCGTGCGCATACCAAGCAGGGCTCTCGGCCCTCTCTACGTCCAAACAGGCCGACCATTGCGACGATATTGCTCTCATGTAAACAGGGCCATAGAGGACTGCTACATTTTGAAGTTCAAGGGACAAACAAGCGCCATTTACGGCTCTGGACGCTTAACATATGATATATATATATCATCATATAACTATATCATATAACTGATGACTTACGCCTCTTCCCCCCCATCTGGCTCTGGCTGATGCATTTAATATCGTGTGTAGTTTTCCTTTCCTCCTGATTTATTTGATATGGGGCGGCAGTGGCTCAGGAGGTACAGCGGGTTGTCTGGCAACCGGAAGGTCGCCGGTTCGATCCCTGGGTCCTCCTCGCTAAGTGCCGAGGTGTCCCTGAGCAAGACACCTAACCCTAACTGCTCCCGGTGAGCTGGCTGGCGCCTTGCATGGCCGACACCGCCGTCCATGTATGAATGTGTGTATGAGTGGGTGAATGTGAGGTCAAATTGTAAAGCGCTTTGAGTGGCCACTGGTCTGGAAAGCGCTATAGGCTGTAAATGCAGTCCATTTACCATTTATTATCGTATGTAATAGTGTTGGGGAGTAATGAACTACATGTAATTAAACTAGTAGTTTAACTTCATTTTGCAGTAGCTTGCTGGTAGTTCAACTACATTCGTATTTGCATAGTGATTCAAGTAGTTAAATAACTTTTTTGCCATTTGTTGTGTAGTTAACTACTGAAACTACAAATTTTGGGAAAGATTTTTAGTTTGTATTTTACCATTGTGTTTCTACTGTAATTGAACCCCCTTTGACCAGCCCCACCCCCTTTTTCTTTCATCTGACCACTGTGAAGGCGAGCACAGGCAATGCATTTGTCAGGCAGCCACCACCAACACACTAGCCTGGTTCCGCCCGCCTCCGTACTTCCGCTCAATTTTCATTTCACTTCAGTACTAGGTCTGGGAGTGCTGTATGTTAGAACGATTTCTTTTCCCTCAAGTTTGTCCTTCCAATCAGCGAACAGGAGGCGCGGCCTGAGAACAGTGACGTATAGGTCGTGCCCAAACCCGACACGATCGAAGCGGCGTATTAGCAACGACAAGACCCAGCTTCGACAGTTGACTGCAAGCATTATCTTGGTCTTTACTATCAAAGATTAATTTAGAATGACCATATGTTCCTATAACTTTTAAATTGATGAACAAAGCCTGCAGCAATCGCTAACAAACATCTCCACACAACCCTATGCTCACTGCATCTGCCGTTTGTATACAGTGTACTGCGCGCAACGTGGTTTCCGGCGCATGAAATACGTCACGACCAAACGTTAGCGATCGGTTAAGGCAGATCCAGAGTGGCACTGGGCAGAGCCAATAGGTTTTAAACTTCAACAGCACCCGCCTTCAAGTGAGAAATCGTTTGTCTCTATAGCAGTTCTAGACCATGAACTCGTATGAATGAAATGAGTACGAAGGTCTAGTTAGGACTAGGCTACCAACACACATGACCCTGTCTAAAAAGGTGCAAGATGTTGCATGCTATTTTAGAAGTTACCTGGCTAACTGAGTAATGTTGCTTGGTGCAAAACCTCCACTTGGACTCTAGTTTCTGGAAGGCAGGGTTCTGACCGCTTTGAACAAAACCCAACTAGCTTCCTCCCTAGGGTAGCTTTGCTGCAGTTCAACTTCTTCCGGTGTGAAGTAATTGGTAGCTTGCAAAGCTACGCTTGCAAAGCAGCTTCGCTAACACTGTGTAGCTCTCCTTCATATCAACAACTGAAAGTGTACAGCAACGAGTCACTGTGTTATATCTGCTGCTTGGCAGCTTCATAAATTGAATTCCATTTTTTTAATTGGCTAGAGAAATAAGTGTTGTACTTAACTTTCCAGTCCCTGGGGAACACCCTGCAGCGTATAAAATAAGCAAATGACAAGTTATCGGCAAGATGCGCCATGCGTGCCCTCTAGCCAACGTATATAAATTGGCATGGGGAGCTTCCTGCTCCAGATGATGTACAGGACCGTAGGCGTGTTGGTTTTGTGGGAAGGACAGCGACGTGGGGAAACGTCGCTGTGTTTGAATTATCGTAGTCTTTAATCACAGCTTCTAGATTGGCACTTAACGTACAGCTTTAGCTCCGCATAATACCCATGAGGCGTGTGGGTGGTTTCAGGTGTTGTGTGTTTACCGTGCTATATAATGAGGCCTGTTTATGTTCCTTAACGACTTGACAATCAACATATGTACGTATTCACCATTATCTGAAGCCATTTTTTTCTGCAGCATTGAGGCTATTTGGTATGCATCACATGAGCTGTTGGCCATTTCGGTTATAGGACTAAAACAATAAATCCAAATGACAGTTCCTATTATCATATTACATCATCCCAGCATGCGTAGGACAATGTGTGTGTGGGGTCATGTGTACAGTTGTACAGGCTATTTGACCTCATTCATGGCCAGACGTAAAATCCTTTTACATGACATTTGATTCACTCCTTGGATTCTTAAGTGTATTTCATCCTATCCTTACTTATTAATTTATTTCACTGGAATTGCATACAGTGGCGGAGCCAGAACGTAGCTAATGGGTAGGCCTGCAAACATCTGGGTGGGCCTGATCATTTTGCCCACAACAGGGACGTTGACCGACGGGGGGGGGGGGGGGGATGCGCGATTGTTGCCGGGGGGGGGGGGGGGGGGGGGGTGGAGCGCGAATGGTGCGCGAATGTTGACGGGGGGGCGCGATTGTTGCCGTGAACGTTCATTTTTTAAATTAAAAGTTTTAATGTCCACAAGAAACAGAAATACCAATTAAACATTGAAAGCAGAGTCTATGATAATTCGTATGAATTATCATTAAAAATATATAGCCTATATATATTTGTTTTTTTTTCATGAATCTTACTGGGTGGGCTGTCAATCTGGGTGGGCCTGTGCCCACCCAGGCCCACCCATAGATCCGCCCCTGATTGCATACATGATGGAGAATCAAATCAAAGGCGGCTGGCGTCAACTCAACACTTACACTGATAACGGATGACGTCATTCTTCGTACATTAGTTGGCTGTGTGTACAGAGAAACGGTCCGCGACACGCCCTGCGGCGGACGCGGAACGCCAAGTTGGCGCTGATGGCGCGCGGCGCAGCGTTTCCAGCGGAGCCGCGGGGATATAGAAGGGAAAAGGTGAGGGATGTAAATCAGACGTGTGTTGAGAGGAAGCTTCAGCTATCGATTAAAAAGAAAGAAAGAAAAAAAGGAATGGTAGGTAGAGAGGGGAGAAATTAAGTCGTAAAAAAAAAAAAAAAAGGCAAACATTAAAAGGAAAAAAAGAAAGGGATCGGTTGTCGGCGAGACACGCGGGCCGACGTGTACGAACACATTTTCAATCAATTGGGTAACGCTGCGCTTCGTTCTGGTGCCACGACAGCGGCCTGTTCTCTTCCCCGGCGGTCCTCGCTCGTTGCTAACCACAATGCACCTTGCTGAGCGAAGTTAGCCGTCCTGATCCTGTATTGACCTGCTGCGACGCGACGCCTTGATCTCCAGACGGACAGCGCTGCTTATCTCTGTAATTGATCGCCCACGCAACGGATATGGGGGAAAACACACGTCATCCATCGACCGCCGCTTCCCTAATCGCCGTTCGATCGCGTTGATCCAACGTCGAGCGTCCGAATCGCGGCATCGCACGTGGCGCTTGTACATCAGAATGCATCTTGGGATATTTTGGTTGGCGATGCTCCACCATTTTGAGAGGACTCGAGAGAGTCGTGGTACTGTAAAATCCTAAACCAACGAAAAATATCCCGTAACCTAGGCTAGTGTAAACTTTGTTTTGCCACGTCGAGAAACACTGCGGCGGTTTCAAACGCAACAGTCAGTACGTTTACATGCACAGAATAAACCCGATTAAAGCCATTGCTCGTCTATGCTCCGCAACTGGTCAACTGCAATTGTCCGCGTATACATGGCGGCGAGTAATCCGATTCATTGGCCGGAGCATGTCATACCCCGGTACGATAGGTGGCGCTGTGCCCATTTCAACTAGTGGTAGTAGAGCCACCGGTTGACCCCTTTACGTCACCAGCAACAACAAACTCATTCGAGAAAGCGATGTTTCAGCAGACAGCTGTCAGTTCACTTCGGGTGATAATCATTTCTCCGCCGCTCCACTGTTGCTCTCGGTCGTATGCCGACTCGGTCGTCCGCGGAGCGGTCCGCATACGACCGAGAGGAACAGCGGAGCGTCGGAGAAAGATATGGACCCGAAGTGAACTGACAGCTGTCTGCTGAAACATCGCTTTCTCCTCCATGTCGCGTTTCAGTCTGGACTTCAGAGAGTCAAAGCCAAAGTTAATTTCCCCCAATTCCTTTTCCCCATGGGCGAGATAAACCCGCCTAGGAGTCTTTACTTGTTGTGGACCAGAGAGTCGGAGAACCCGACGCAGTCTGTAAGATTCATATATCAGAGAATGCCGCCGTCAGTTCGGCCGCGGCGCAATGAATGAATAAAGATCGTAGTTATTTTACAACCTCGTTGATGAGCAACATTTAGAAAAACATGGACTTTAATTTCAGCCTTGGGTTAAATCGAAGCGTAGTGTGTACTGAATGCACGTTGATGAAGATACACTCCTATAGGCACGGCACCGGCGTCCTCCATCTTCTGCGCCAGCTTTTTAAATAAATCGCCGACCCAAAGTTAGTTGACAGCTGTCTACTGAAAACATATTTCTCCCACCAGAACAGCCCTGAATGAATGAATAAAGGTCGTAAACACGTCGGGAGAAAAAAACATTTATTTTGACAGATGTGCCCGAAGTCACTACTTTACAACCTCGTTGATGACCCACATTTAGAAAAACATGTACTTTTAATTCAGCCTTAGGTGAAATGGAAGCGTAGTGTCCGCGTGCTTCCACCTTTAATGAATGCCATGCGCGCTCCCGCGGCCGGGACACAATTCTTATAGCGCCACCTTTTTAAATAAATCGCCGTTTCTCGTTATCCCTTAGCCGACGGCGACAACAACAACAACAACAAGACTATCGTCTCCTTCTACTTCCGGTTCACGGCCCCGGGAAAAGATCTCGAGCATGCGCAGAACGCAATTCAACGGATAATCCAATCCGACTGGTTACATGCACGGCTTAGTCGGCTATGGATCGCATAATCTAGGGGTCTTAACCTGATAATGAGAGGGTCGACTCGAACCGATTTTAACCTGATTAAGGTGTATACATGCATCTTAGTAATCCAATCATTGTTGGGTTAAGCCAAAAAGTCGACTTTCTTGAGTGTCATGTAAACGCACTGAGTGTCTCAACAATGTCCATTCTGGGAGCGTAGTAGCGTCGGTATGTTAGTTATTATGTTGGTAGTCATGGTATTTTGGTCTTCAGTAATCACCCCGGAAATGATTTGTCATTATGGGGCCACAGTGTTTCTCATGCGAGACGTGGCGAAACGTTTTCATCAGCCCGGGTTATGGTCAAGGCCTACGTTTGAATTGGTTCAGGATTTTACAGTAGGCCTACTACAACTCTCTTGAGTCCTCTCAATATGGCGGAGTATCGCCAAAAATCCCATCGTGCATTGTGACATTCAGCACGGCTATAATGCCCTTTTAGCAATTGAGCCTTGCTGTCAGATATGAAGGATTAAGCATTTTAGCGGTGTGGATATTACAGAGTTATTGCGACGCTATTTCATTATGTGCTTCTCCTAGTGTGTGCACTGTCTGGCAACCCCCATCCTCTTTGTGAAACGGCATAGGCAAAATCAATCACTTAATAGAGAGGATTTGCAGCGGCTTTGTGGAGGGGAAAAAGTATTTACAACGCGCGCGCACACACACACACACACACACACACACACACACACACACACACACACACACACACACACAAGTTGTGCGTCAGCTGTCACGTCCGTCCCATATAATGTGGTGTAGGCTGAATTTCCTCTCCCGCTTGGCACACTTGCAATTGTTTTGGAGGCGCTGATGTTAATGGTTCCCTTTGAGCTCCCTCTCTCTCTGCATAATGAAACAGAGCCATGTTTCCATGACTCTCCGTGTCTCTGAAACTGCCCATGGTGGATCTCTATTCAAATAGAATAGCACAATCCCGTCTTGCGGCTCGGCTACACGGCGCCATGAGACGCATAATAATACAGTCCTGTAAGACAGGTTTATATAAAAACAGTCCTATAAGACGGATACATGGGTCATACGGTCTGACACATAAAGCTAAATCATTTTAGGCATACACATATACAGTCTTGCATGTAATAAATCATTTTTAGACCTACGCATATAATGCACCTAATGCAGTCCTATTAGACGTATGTAAGGGATAATGTCCAGCCAGCTGTTTTTCTGTGTGGCGTTTGTATGTTATCCCCCCGTGTTCAGGTGGGTTCCCGCCAAGTGCTCTGGTTTCCTCCCGCCGTCCTTCTCCCTTCCGGCCCCGGGAGGGACAGAGACAGAGACGGGGACTCCTGTCCTGGCGAAGAGCACCGTCTTTTTTTCCGGATGAGACGTTAAACCGAGGTCCCGACTCCCTGTTCATCGCTAAAGAGCCCGTGGCGCTCATCGCAAGAGTAGGGCTGCTAACCCCGGTGTCCTGGCCCAAGTCCCAACCTGGCTCTCTGGTCATCCCCCTCCCCCCCCCCAGTCTCTGATTGGATGGCATCGCTCCTCCCCTCTCAGCTGCATGGTGCATACTGGTGGCCGTGCGTCGCCCAGGTGGGCGCTACACGCTGGCAGTGGATGATGTCCCCCACGCGCAATGTCTCGGTGTCTTGAAAAGTGCTAAATATGCATTATTATTATTATGAGACGTATATAGGAGAAACCAAACTCCCTGACGCCGCCTTTAAAAATAAACGTTTTCCCCTTCAATTAAGTCCCTTCAGTTCAGTTTCAACAAGAGGAGGAAAGGTGTGTCCAATCAACGCTTAATTAGCATGTGACCAGTTAACCGTATCAGCCAATAAGAAGTTACGCAACACGTGTTCACCTTCAGAGGGACTCTGAATCTAATGCAAACCGGACTACAAGTGGTGTAGGGGTTTGGTTCTCCTTTAAAGATAGCGATTCCAACAGAAATGTTTCTGTATTCATCATTTCAATGTACCTTTAGTAACTCTGTTGGACAACGGCAATTCCAAAGTGTGTATTAAACATATCGTTTAATTTCAGAGTGCTGTTCCCGCTGACATACAGGAAGTGAGTTGTCACATGCTGGTAACACAGCCAGATACGATTCACTTTAAGCAGATTACAAAGATGACAGGGTTTCCCCCCCTTCCCCCTTGTCGTCACATAATTCAATTTAACAGGTGGCAAAGTTCTGGGATGACTTCTAATTCAGTGCCAGAGGCAACAGTCCTTTGATGGGGATTTAAAACAGTGCTGTAATGACAGCCAGCGCGTGCCGAAAGGAGAATTGTCATTTCTAGTATGATCAACCGGACCTGCCGAAGCCCTTCAACAGCCCCTTCTGCAAATAAAGAAAGGGAATAAAGAAGCTGCGCTCGCTATGAAATATCCTATCATAAATTCAAAGATGGTTTTCCCGACTTTACTAGAGGAGCCCACCCATCCATCCAGTGGATTTATCAGCCTACTAAAGCATGTTAACAGTGTGTTGTCGGCGATGGGCGAGGTGACCTTTAGCGTTGCCTTCAAAACATTGGAAGATGCCGACTTCACTGAGCAAACAAAATGTAAGACTTGTTAATCTGAAAACCTCCCCTGTAGGCGTGCGCTGCATCTTTTCGAAGGGCGAGTAACTTGGCAACAGTGAACATTTTGAGAATTGCATTAAAGAAGTAAAGCTATTTTCTGCAGTTATTATGCATTTGATCGTATTATAGTTCATTAAGGCTCTAAAGGCCAATCCAATTATTACAAGTGTTGCTGTTTCCACTACACACTGGTAGTGGATGAGGTGTCATATTCAGCCCCCCCCCCCCCCCCCCCCACACACACACACACATTATGTAAAGTGATTTGGGTGTCTTAAAAACGCAATTTAAATGCAATTAGCCTAATTGTTATTATTATTGTTATTAGTTATTATTAGTTCTTCAAATGTCTCCCAATTTACAAACTGCTCCTATCATTATTTTGACTGTAAAACACACACACACACACACACACATACACACACACACCAAAAAAAAAACAATCCTTGTAAAAAGTTGTGGTAAAGGGGAATGTTTTGCTGTGTATTGCATTGCACTGTGGAAAAAAAAAAAAACGCACACCGTTATTGTCGCAAATCCAATAGCGCGTGTGGATGGGTGATCTCTCTATTAGCCCAGGCTATTATGAACCTGCAATGTTTCCCAGGCGATCCGCCAGACGTGTTGCTAGGAAACCTTTTCGGCAGAGCGGTGCGACGGGGGTGGGGGGGGGGGGGGGGAGGTGCGTAGGCCTACAGATGCAGACGCCGGCTCTACCTGTGCTGGGGTTTCTTGGAGTGGGGCCTGTGAAGGTGCGTGGGTTGTGGGCACCCCCCTCCCCCCGTGGGAGGGAATATGATTATGAGGATTTTCATACAAAGCAGCGTCGTATTGTTTTCAGAAAGCCGTGTCGTGACGACGGACGGCTTGGCGGTGTTACTGAAGGGCTCATTCTTCTCGCTGAAAGGGTCCAGCCGGCGGGATCCACTGACCCGCGACCGTTACGTCCTGGGTGCCCTTTCGGAAGAGAATAGTCCTGCTTCTGCAAAAAAACCAAACACACAATGGTAATGTGCAGTCACATTTATCATGTCGGCGTGTTAGTTGGAGAAAAACTAGATCAGACTGATCTCTTGGAGCTGATTCAGGTGTTGGTTATTTGTCCTCTTGTCAGCTCAACACTGCAGTGTGACAGAGGCTCCCACTGCAGGATTGTCTCCCGCTGCCCAGCAGAACGGTCCGGGTCTCCGAGGTTTTCTATGCTATTCATCCACCGCTCTCATCAGATAAGCCGGTGCTTTATTAATCCCTTTTCCAGGCAGGAAACGGTGGGAGTCACGGCAGAAAGTACAGGACAGAAGTAGAATTAAAGAGAGATTTTACATCCATGTAAGTCGGGCTTTATTCGTATATAGCACTTTTTCCAAACCAAAAGTTACAAAGAGCTTAACAGAAAGGATGCATCACAACAACACACAGGGTACATGAAAGGCCTGTACGTGGTAAGACAAGGGGAGAGGATAAAAAGGACAGCCAGTACTAGTAAAAAGTCAGTCTGAACAAGGGGGGGGGGGGGGGGGGGGGGTCACCTCTGGTCTCTAGTCTGGTATGAGGAAACGATCCCCTCTGGTCTCTAGTCTGGCACGAGAAAACAGTCACCTCTGGTCTCTAGTCTGGCACGAGGAAACGATCCCCTCTGGTCTCTAGTCTGGCACGAGAAAACAGTCACCTCTGTTCTCTGGCACGAGGAAACGGTCACCTCTGGTCTCTAGTCTGGCACGAGGAAACGGTCCCCTCTGGTCTCTAGTCTGGCACGAGAAAACAGTCACCTCTGGTCTCTAGTCTGGCACGAGGAAACAGTCACCTCTGGTCTCTGGCACGAGAAAACAGTCACCTCTGGTCTCTGGCACGAGAAAACAGTCACCTCTGGTCTCTAGTCTGGCACGAGGAAACAGTCACCTCTGGTCTCTGGCACGAGGAAACGGTCACCTCTGGTCTCTAGTCTGGTATGAGGGTCTGGCATGAGGAAACGGTCACCTCTGGTCTCTGGCATGAGGAAACGGTCCCCTCTGGTCTCTAGTCTGGCATGAGGAAACGGTCCCCTCTGGTCTCTAGTCTGGCACAAGGAAACAGTCACCTCTGGTCTCTAGTCTGGCACGAGGAAACGGTCACCTCTGGTCTCTAGTCTGGTATGAGGAAACAGTCACCTCTGGTCTCTAGTCTGGCACGAGGAAACGGTCACCTCTGGTCTCTAGTCTGGCACGAGGAAACAGGTCACCTCTGGTCTCTAGTCTGGTATGAGGAAACAGTCACCTCTGGTCTCTAGTCTGGTATGAGGAAACAGTCACCTCTGGTCTCTAGCCTGGCACGAGGAAACAGTCACCTCTGGTCTCTAGTCTGGTATGAGGAAACAGTCACCTCTGGTCTCTAGTCTGGCACGAGGAAACGGTCACCTCTGGTCTCTAGTCTGGCACGAGGAAACGGTCCCCTCTGGTCTCTAGTCTGGCACGAGGAAACGGTCCCCTCTGGTCTCTAGTCTGGCACGAGGAAACGGTCCCCTCTGGTCTCTAGTCTGGCACGAGGAAACGGTCCCCTCTGGTCTCTAGTCTGGCACGAGGAAACAGTCATCGTTAAACGTCATTAGAAGCAGGGCCGGCCCGAGGCATAAGCGAACTATGCGGCTGCTTAGGGCCCCCCTGGTATTTCTATTGGGGGTGCAATAGAAATACTCCGGTAGCACCCCCCCCCTCGCTCAACAATCGCGCAGGAGGGGGCCCCAAAAGATCAAATTCTGCTTAGGGCCCCCACAAGGCTTGGGCCGGCACTGATTAGTATTGTAAAATCAACCCTGTGTTTCACTTCACTGTTGGCTAAAAATAACTGTTGGCTAAATATTGTGGCACATTTATCCACACTTTATTCCTCCGGACGGGAGAAGAGGAAAACAATTAATTAAAAGTTGTAAAATTGGAGTGGGATGGAGCTGACCGCTCTTTGGCAGTACCTATTCCTTGGTTGGGAAGAGCATGTTTGAGCCAGCTTTTTAATGTGGTGTTCACATTTTAATTTGGGGTCGGAGTTGACCCCACGGCTCATGGAGGACAGCTTCATATGTGTACGCGTAGGCCTCCATTGTATTCCTCTTTTGAGTAGCCATATCCTCGTGGCGATCAATAACAAACTATTTCCTAATTTGTGAAGTGAATGTAATTATGTGCCGTTATGCAATTGGTTTAACTTTTTTTTATTGCAATATAGCCGTTGGCCTGTGGTATTTTTGGTGCATTGATGTGCAGTAGAGAGCGGTGTTTAAATAATGCTGAGCAGCCATTTTCACAACACTGGAGCAATGCTGCCCCCGTTTGGATTGCATTGTAACTGCAAGTTACGGACTTTGGATATAAGCAGCTGACTTTGTCCTATAATAACTCATAACATGTCACAATAGTGACTTTAATGTCCATAATGTTTTGACCTATAGGCCTATAATAAATCACAGTTATGATATTATAAATCCTACTTCTGATTAAGCCCATGAAATGGGTCTTATAGGCTATTTAAAGGAGAAATTCTCAAAATGTAAGCCTTATAGACCTAAAACTCAAGATTTTAGGTCTATATAGTTCAGTTGAGTTATCTCATAGCCTAGTGTTTAAATGTGTCGCGTAAAGTTCCTGTTCACTTCACACACTTATTTGTAACGTCGCCATTAATACACCGCTGCCTTCACTGTCAGCCGACATCTTTTTGGCGCGAGAGCAAAACACTCAAACTGCTTTCCCAGCCATGACATATAGGTTATGAGTTATTATTCATTATAAAGCATTTTGAGTGGTCGCAGTTGCTTAGAAATGTGGGCTATCTTTTAAATGACCTTTTATTTTTGTTGTCTTTGCCATTCTTGCATTGAGAATCATTATCTTTGCTTAGTCGTCATCAATGACTCAGTTATTTGAATATGAGTTGATGTCAAATGTGAATAATCCAGAAATCATTTGTGGACGTTTGTTATTGTATTTTTTTATTTTATTTAATTATTTTTTATTTTAATTAATTATTTTTTATTTTAATTAATTATTTTTTAATTTTTAATATTTTTTTCATATTGATGTAGGCCTTTTTTTTTACTGCAGCCAATAGCCATTCAACAGTTCCCTCGTCTACTTCTCCATAATAGGCCCATGCCTTACAATACCGATGATCTCCACTAGGGGGAGACGTGGACCATCAACTGCAACCGAGTTAACACATGGACAACTTTCTCTCAACGCGCAGGCTAGATTAATTTAACTGATGAATTAAATGAATGTAGTCCACGAGGCACTATTTTATAGCCCTATTAGATTTGTCACTTTGATAATTACAATGAACTGCCCGATTAAGTAAAGACCTACATCCAGGTTGTTAACTGAACGTGAAAGGGTAATTTGCACCATTTGACCCTCAAGTTAACATTTTGCTTGGCTGTGCAAATGTGATGGGTGACTTGTTGGGCTACCCCACCATCAGGCCCTATAGCCTTCTGTAGGACACACACCCTAACCCTCCCTGGGATGAAGCCCATCTCCTTTTTGTGAGCCTGCTGAATGGGCATTAACCCCACACACTGAAGATGTCCTCAAGAAATGGTCAAAGTAGGACCATACTCCCTCGCTCAACACGTGTGAATAATGGCAACTGTCTATGTTCATGTTAGGCCCACTAGGGGAAGTTAAAGAGGTTAAAGAAAATAAATTAAAAAACATATATTGCCTGTAATGCATCAGGCTTGAATGTGCAGTAAACTGTTTGAACAATAAGGCTGTTAGACACATACAGGCCAAATAGTAATAATAGCCTAATAATAAGAACAACAGGTCTGAATAATTAGCTGTGATGAGTGTGTATGTTGTGTGGTTAAACGTTAAGTCTCACTGCTGTGGTCCAACACCTCGGAGCCAAGGTCAGGGAGAGGAGGAATGCAGGGCTGATTAGTCTCATCATTACTGAAGCAACCCGCAGAGACCGGCCTAGGATGACAGAGTAGGCCACAAGATGTACAGGCCTATATATATATTTATATATATATGCTTTATTTAACCTATTATTAGGCCTATTACTTGCGGGCCTCTAAACATGGGGACCCAATAGGCCCGTGTCTGTGTTATCTCCATGTTGTCTGCATGGCTAATCACCTGATGGGCCCTGTGGTCCTCCTGGGAGAAACCTCATCTGCGGTGGGAAGTCCCTTTCACGTCTAATCAAAAGCCTTTCGCCAAACAAAAGTGAGGATCAGGCCTAATTATGAATTGGGCCCATGATATAGGCTAGTCAAACGGGTTGGGGGCCTTAAAAAGACCGCCGGGTCAAAACTTTAAAAAGAAGAAGTTTATGCTCATCTAATTGAAATCATCTGTTTATTTTTTAGGTGTATTTTATAGTCCTATTTATTGTTTTATTTTCAGTTATTCGTTGATTTTAGTTGTTTTTTTTGTTTGTTTGTTTGATTGTTTGTTTGCGTTGCTCTCTTAATGAGGGGCCCCCTATCATCATCATCATCATGCAGATCAAATTAGATCAGATCATGGAGATCAAGATCTGCGGCGGTATCGGTGCTCATTGATAGGGAGATGATGATCGGGACTGCACTGCTAAGCAGGGTGGGGGTGGTGGGGGGGGTGTGACTCTCCTGGTGGTGCAGTTGGCCCTCACGGTGGGGCCCACCTGTGCAGCGGCGGCGGTGGTGGGCGTACACCGCATAAATACTCCTCCCTCGGGGATCACTGGGCTACTCTCTCTCCAAGACGGCGACCCTGCAGGAGTCCACCTTGTTTTTATCTTCTTCTACTTCTTCTCTCTTCTCCTGGTGGGGGGGGGAGAAAAAAGGAAAATCCTCTGTGACTCTCTCTCACCTCTCTTCCCATGTGCGTTGACGTCGTGACCGCGGCGCTGAGCAGAAAACCCGGATTATGAACAACGCGTTTGGACATCAGCCACCACCACCACCACCATCATCCAGCCAGCAGAGCAGCCCCGTCCAGAACCACCAGAACCAGCACCACAGCGGGGGCGGCTCCAGCAGCAGCAGCAGCAGCAGCGCGCAGGACCTCCTGGACATGGCGGTGTACTGTGACAACTTCGGCATGTACCAGCAGAACCTGCACCACCATCACCACCACCACCACCACGCCGCAGCCGCAGCCGCCGCGGCCGCCGCAGCCCAGCGGCCCGCGACGCACCACTCGCCGGCCTACGGCCTGGGGGAGTACGCCGCGCCGTCCTCCGCCGCCGCCAACAACCCTTACCTGTGGCTGAACGGGCCCGCCATCAACTCCTCCCCTTACCTGTCCTGCGCGGGACCGGGAGCGCCTGGCAACGGGACCCCGTACCTCCAGGCTCCGGGATACGCGGGGAACCAGCGGCACCACCAGTTTCTCCCGCCGCCGCCGCCGTCCTCCTCCTCCGCCGCCGCGGGGTTCGGCGCCGCGGACCTGGGCTGGCTGTCCATCTCCAGCCAGCAGGAGCTGTTCAGGATGGTGAGGCCGCCGTACTCGTACTCGGCGCTGATCGCCATGGCCATCCAGAACGCGCAGGAGAAGAAGCTGACGCTGAGCCAGATCTACCTGTACGTGGCGGACAACTTCCCCTTCTACAAGAAGAGCAAGGCGGGCTGGCAGAACTCCATCAGACACAACCTGTCCCTCAACGACTGCTTCAAGAAGGTGGCGCGCGACGAGGACGACCCCGGTACGGGTTTATTATTATTATTATTATGAGTAGGCTATTATTATTATTATTATTATTATTATTATTATTATTATTGTTGTTGTTGTTGTTATTGTTGTTGTTTTTGTTGTTTTGTTGTTGTTTTTGTTGTTATTATAAGGCCTATTTATAGTGTGCACTGTGTTGAATAGTTGGAGGATTATTGTGATTATTATTATTATTAGGCATATTTATAGTGTGCACTGTGTTGAATATTTGGAGGATTATTGTTATCATTATTATTATTATTTGGCCTATTTATAGTGTGCACTGTGTTGAATAGTTGGATGATTATTATTATTATTATTATTATTGTTATTATTATTATGCCTACTGTGTTGGATAGTTGGAGTTAAATGTTCGTTTCCGATCGCAATGATGGTGAAGTGGAGTAACGACTCATGTCGGTGTCTTTACTCTTTTGTAACTTTTTTTTTCTCAAAAGGGAAAGGAAACTATTGGACGCTGGATCCCAACTGCGAGAAGATGTTTGACAACGGCAACTTCAGGAGGAAGAGGAAGAGGAGGAGCGACCTGAGCGCAGAGGCCGCCGCCGCCGCGGTGGTGAAGTCCGAGGACGGCGGCCTGAAGATCTCCGGCTCGGACACCTCCAGCATCCTGAGCTCCTCGTCCCCGCCCAGCCTGCAGGGCTCCCCCGGGTCCACGGAGTCCAAGTCCTCCCCGTCCCCGTCCCTGGACCACAGTCCCTGTTTCAACAACTTTGTGTCCAACATGAACTCGGTGCTGACCACCACCCCCACCGCTATCAGCAGCAGCAGCAGCAGCAACAACAACAACCACATCAGCCTGGGCGGCATTAGGGCCAGCATGAGAGACTTCGGGTCCGGGTCCCTCGGCGGGGGGGACCTGTCCCAGACCCGGGACCAGGGCATGTCCGGGCTCGGCTCCTACTCGCCCTCCTCCCTGGTCTCCCCTGGGCTGAACTCGGACTCTGGGGCGCACGTCTCCTCCAACAGGATGAACTATTACGCACCGCCGGCGCAGGGCGGCCTCGGGGCCCTTGGGGGCCTCTCCAACCATTTCAGTGTTAACAACCTGATCTACTCACGGGAAGGGACGGAGGTTTAGAAACTGTTGGGTATGGGATGGTAGAGGTGAAGCAGGATGGATGCTGACCTGATGATTATTTGCCAAACTCAATGCAGGCGTATGCCGCGGCGCCAGGCCCCACATATTGTCTATTTAAAATATATATTTTTATACCCTGCGCCATGACATGACGTTTTTATTGGTTCATTTCGATCATTTCAGTTTGTTCACAACGACGACATGTGAATCATTTGGGATTATGTTTTTAAAAAGCTTAAGGAAGAAAGCGGTATTAGGCCTATGTACAGAAATTATTTTCATAAGAATAATCCTCGAAAACGTGTAGCCTATTTTAAAAAAAATGCTGTCCTGTGTTATATTTAAAGTTGATATGTGAATAAAACGTCTTTATGTAAATACAAACACACTTGTTGCATCTTTCTTTTTTTTAAAATCTAATTTATTTCACTTCAACAACAAGTATGTTGGCCATTTTGTTAAACGTCAACGCACGCGTGTGTGTGTGTTTGTGTGTGTGTGTGTGTGTGTGTGTGTGTGTGTGTGTGTGTGTGTGTGTGTGTGTGTGTTTTCGCTTGGACATTATTTCCAACCGTCAGCCTATATATTCATCCATTGGTGGTAAAAACGTGTAAAAATTAAACGATCTCGGAGCAGCAGACCTCTTAGTGAGGTGTATGAGGCATATAGCTGTTTATCACACACACACACACACACACACACACACACACACACACACACACACACACACACACACACACACACACACACACACACACACACAAATAGGCTATAGGCCTATATAGTGCAATGGAAAACACTCACACGGATGTCACGTGTCATTTTCCCTGTCGACAATTAGATATAGGCCTATAAGTGTATTAGGCTATAGTTCAAAACAGCCCGATAATTAAGTTTTCCCCTGTCAACTGGTGTCTACACCTACTACTGCCTGTATATGCTCCGAGTTAGTCACGCAAAACGGTGGGAAACATCGATGTGAACGGCAGGTGTGTGTGTGTGTGTGTCTGCCTGCGTGTGTGCGTGCGTGTGTTTTTTTTTTTGTATTGGTATTTGGTAAAAGCCTACCAATTCACACGAGAAGTGCCCAGCATGCCGTGCAGACCCCGCACGGACCCGTCCTGCACACACACGCACGCACACACACACACACACACACACACACACACACACACACACACACACACACACACACACACACACACACACACACACACACACACACACACACACACACACACACTACTACCAGAAAGCCCGTCTGATCCTCCTTTTGAAAGCAGCGGCGCATCATCACCATCCAACCCCGCGCGTCTCAATGGGAGGAAACAACACCTCTTAATTGCTTCATAATTGAACCCGCTCAGGCGTTTGCGCCCGTCTGACATAAAAGCACAATAAATAATGGACAGTAGCCCTGGCTGGGGTTACAATGGGGAAAGCTGGCAATGGACACGATCCCCTCCTGTGCTCGGATGAAAATATTACTATGTGCCATATTTCTCCTCTATTATCTCCATGGATTACACAATGAGGATTTTTTTGTCGCCGTCATATCTGAGGTTCTCACAGCATCACTAATCACTCTGTTGGTTGTAATTCCTCACCCCACACTGTGAAGTGTCTCACAAAGGTCCCACATTTGATAACCCTTTATTTCTTTTCACGAAACCACTTGATCAACAAGTAAGCCTAGTAGAGGCCACAATACACACACACGCACACACGCACACACACGCACACAGGCACACACACACACACACACGCACGCACACACACACTTATTGAAAATAAGCTCCATGTAAATGCAGTGAATTAGAAGCACCGAGTCACATTGCTAATGGATTACACGTGATTTATTACATAGTAGGCCTTTATTCCTGAAAAGCACCCAGCATATATATACATCATTACATTTGTTTGAAGTTCCCATGAGGCTCCCGTGAGTCTCACACACCTCGGCCTTTCACAATGGAAACGCTACAGTGCCCTTCGGTGCCTGAAGGCCATATTCTCCCGGCGGCCCCCTATGAATATCAGCCATCCCCGGCCCCATGGTGCCCCCCCCGACTCCCTCCTGTAACACACAGCTGCTCCAGGGGCTCCTGGCCCCAGGCGAACCGATGGGTTCACAGCATACCTCTGCTTTGGGGTGGCCCGCCCCCCCCCCCCCCCTCCCTCCATCCCCCCCCCCCCCCCCCCCCCCCCCTACCCACCCACCCACCCACCCACCCACCCACCCCCCCCCCCCCCCCATCTGAAGCCTTAGTGTGCTAAACCTATAATAATGGGCTTGAAACTCACACGGTCATCCCTTCATATACACAGTTGGCTTATAATTGAAGGGTGCCTGTCGAGTTGGGCTGTGTTACCTTCTCAAAGGGTCCCTTTAATAGTCAGCCATTCAGCAGCGCTGCCGAATGAATCGCAGACGGCGCGCGCACACAACGTCGACTCTCCCAAACGCGTTTCGCTCCGCCGACAGCGCCACACAGACTCATCGCTCAGCGTCATTGGAGATAGACAAACAACATTGTAGTTCAAGTTGTCGCACCGTCCGTTATCCCCCAGTGACGTGCCCATGGGCAAGGCACTGCGAGCGGTAGGCCTATTCCCCTGGATACGTCAACATTGATGATTGAGGGGAGTTGGCCAGTGGCAGGAGAGTGACAGGAGCATGCTTTGTGATGAATCACCACATGGATAATGTTGCACTCAACAAGGTGTGAAACTTTACTTCCATGAGCCATTAAGGGAAGATCTACTCAATTGATAGCGGGGGGGGAAGCCTATTTGCCCCCAGAGCTGCACAACCTTACATTTGCAGATCAAAACTCATTTCTGCGAGGTCTCACATTAACTTTTAAGCCTCGGGAATTGCGGTTTCCGCCTCGAGTTGTGATTTGGTGCCGTGGCCAGGGTCCGGTCACTTGAAACAAAGCGGGAAACGTTCACGGCCCTGGTCATTATCCCACATATAGATAGGACATAAAACACCCGCTTTCAGACGGCTGTAGTGCGAGGCCGTATGGAAAGCGATAGTGAGAGCGGAACGGCCCTCTCCGCTCGGGGGCCACCGGCACAACAACACGACAGCGACGGAAGAGGCTCGGTCCTGTCTCCGGCTCTACCTTGAAATCCCCCATCTGTTTGTAGCAGTCAGCGCGCATCACAGGGGTCATTTCTTGTATTACGGGGGTTGGGGGGATGTTAAATGTTTAAGAGGACAATCTGATGACAGGAGGAGAGGTGGGGTCAACATAAAGGACCGTGGCAGGGTGTATGTGTGTGTGTGTGTGTGGGGGGGGGGGGGGGGGGGGGGGGGGACAGTGTTCCTCACTGTACCATCGAAGGGATCATGTGCACCAGTGGCAGCTGAGGCTAATGGATGTGATCTGCATGACCTGCTTCAGTTTCATCACCAGCCCGTCCGAAAGGCCCATAAAGAAGAGGCAACGTGCAGACTGATAGCAGCGTGGGGCCCGCATCCCTGCTCAGCGGCCATATGGCTTGCTTTATACAGAACGTGTCCTGGCTCAGCGCATGGCAGGCGGGGGCACGGGAGGCACGGGAGGCATCGGGGGGCATGGGAGGCATGGGGAGCACGGGAGTCATGGGGGGCACGGGAGGCATGGGGGGCATGGGAGGCATGGGGGGCATGGGGGGCACGGGGGGCATGGGAGGCATGGGAGGCACGGGAGGCATGGGGGTCATGGGAGGCATGGGAGGCACGGGAGGCATGGGGGGCACGGGAGGTATGGGGGGCATGGGAGGCATGGGAGGCATTGGCTCTTTCGGGGGGCATCATGGGAGAAGTCTGCCGGAGAGGCAGCTCTTCCGGTTATAGTTGTGACTTTTTTTGTAAAACTGTTTAAGATATTGACATCATTTGGACTCGGGGAGGGGGGGCGGGGGATCTCTGTTTCGGATCGGTTCTCATCCTCCAGTTCCACTTTTGCTGTTTTTTTTGTTGTGTGATGTTTTTATATATTTTTTTACATTTACATTTTGTTTTTGTTTTTTCAAAAGTATACTTTTTCCAAGTATATTTTTCCCAATGCCCATTTAGCCACTTCCCAGGTCATTAAAACCAAAGTGACTTCATGATTAGGTTACAAGGTTTAAAAGGTATTCTTAAAAATCCTAAAATACAAAAGAAGTAGGAATACCTGACCCATAATGCATTTTTTTAATGTTTACTAAGTTTATATATATATATATATATATATATATATATATATATATATATATATATATATATATTAGTAGGGAACCTCTTCTCCGTAGCTGTAGGCTCCCAGGCTGCAGTGCAGGAAGGAAGGAGTAATCTTCGGGGTAGTCTGTGGGCGAAGAAGGCGCTGGTGGGACAAACACTTCAGAGGGCCCTGCCCAGAGAGTCAAAGAGATACAAGGATTAACGGACTAGAACGAGTCCCAGTAAATCCACAGACGGGGCCTGTCTTCAAATCTGTCCGTCTGGTAAACCTATCCCAGGAACACTGTAACCTACCCCCCCCCCCATCACACCACCCCACAACCCCCCCCCCCCCCCCCCCTCCTTGCTCAGTCTGTCGGCTGAGTAATATTTTGTCTTAGTCTTTGTTCCCACATTAGGCAGCAGGGCGGGAAGATTGTCCTGTATGTTTGCCCTTTGTCACAACAAATCTGCGGTGCAAGTGGCTTCTTACGCACTTTCAAAAAGGCAGGCATCCATGCTTACAGGTAGTGCTTGCTGTCATCGGTTAAGGCCTTTAAAATTCTTTGTAAGTCGTTTTGCCTTCGTGTTGAATAAAAAACACAACGCCATTACGCATGAAAACAGAATACATTGAATGCCGATTGCCATTGTTGGAGAGCAGTGAAGGTTGCCTCCTGCTTATTATTACAATGCAGTGTTATTCAGCAGTTATTATTAAATGCAGAGACGGATACTTTAATACAGAGACTGGAGCAGGAGAAGTAGGGGCTAGGTTGTACATCTCCCAGCTCAAAAGTACAGGGTTGATCCAGATGTCTGCAGTCCACCCAAGACTACTAAATGGTAAATACCAGTGAGTAAATAACATTAATAGCACCATTGAATTTGTTACCAATCATTCCTGCTGTGAAATTCCCAACAAATGAACATTTCAGACCAATATTCAGGGTTCGGAAAGCATCGCATTCACATGATATGGTGACTTTATTTTTCTCAAACCCCGGCATAAAGATTGTCATTGACATATTTGTTTAAAAGAAACAACAAAATCTTCCCTAAACGCATCTGAAGGGAAGGTAACAAAAGCTGTTGGAGTTGTGCTCCCGGTGCCTCGCGGTCATACCACCCTGCTAGCAACACCTGCGTCCTGTCATTGCCTCCTCTTCGCCGACAGGAAGTGGTGACAGATGACGGAGGAAGTGGCTGTCCCCTGGGAGACCGCGCCGCACGGCACAGACCTTTTGGTGGTAAGAGACGGAAGTATAGTGGGAGGGGAGTGGTCTCAGTCCAGTCGTTGAGAGCTGTCTTTGCTTTTTTTACCTTCTTCTTCAAAGAGGTTATCTCCTCCGAGTGAGCATTACGTCATCCCAGGTTCCTGTGGTCGAAAGACGTGGGCCTCTGTCTACCACCTGGCATGCTCTCACACTCTGACACTCGTCTTCATGTGCTGTCTGTTTTGGAATTGATTAATTTGTGTGTGTGTGCAAATGTGTGTGTGCAAATGTGTGTGTGTCTGTGTGTGAGATCCTGGTGCACATGCCTTGAGGAATCCCCTCAGCAGACCCCCCACTCTAGCCCCTAATGAGACCCCCTGCCTCCTCCCTCTTTTATGTGGACTCATGCATACCAATGGGCAGACGCAGCGAGAGAGACACACACACACACGCATGCAGAGCTTTGGGAGAGTCCTCTGAGGCCCTCCCCGTGCCTAAACCATCAAACGCACCCCTCACCGAGAGGCGAACCAAGGGCCCCCCCGATCAAGATCTCTACCTGAGGTGGCCCCGGCGTAAGCTCCAGGAGATCTGTGGCCGAAGGCCCTAAATGACGGGCCTTCCTGGCGGGGACAGACGCGGCCCCCTCCGTGCGATCCCTTTGTGCTGCTGCCGGCTAATCCCGGCCCTGCACTTCAAGGCTTCTCTGCTATCTGTTTAGAAAGGAATGGCAAGGCGAGGGCCGAGGCCCCTCGAACCACCGGGGCCCTTTTCTCTCTCTCTCCATTGTTTTGTTGCTTTTTTTTTTTTTTAGCCGAGAGGGCACTTTGATAGGCTTACTGTTGGTGTTTTGAATAGAAATCTATCTGACCTGTGTTTATGTTGATGTACTGTAAGAATGTGATGAATATGGTGAATGAAACTGTTGGAGGTATCCGTCCGTCCGTATTAGAACTCAAAAACGAATTATATTTGGGTAAATGTATTTCATTATTAGTAATGATTGATTCAGTCTGTCAGTTTCAAAATTAAAAATACAATTACAAAACAATATCGTATTTATATTTTTGTAATACAATTGCAAAAATACATTAAAAATATTCTAATACAATTACAAAAATACAAATACAAAAAAAAAATGTGTACAGATTTTTTTTTAAGCATTTATGGAGAAGGCAGAACTGTGCTGAATTAAACTCTGCTGTGTGCTATCCTGATGCTTTTTTTTTGCCAGACAAAGTGTTCAAACAAACAGAAGCATAGCAAGTGCCCAGTGTTGACTCTGGTATTGGAGTCTATCAACCCCAAACAACTCTGTGTGTGAACTATAAACACGAGGCATGCACCCTGTCTACCCCCCCGTGACCCCGATCTTCGCCTGCCACCGTTACCGCTAGTGCCGCAGGTTCATAACCCTGCTCCCTCAAGTACACTACACTGTGTGCGCAAATACGTGTCTGTGATGAGACAAACAAACCAACGAAAATAACAACAAACACCAATAATGTCCCTTGAATATTTTCACTACAATAGTGCCCTGCTTTGTCATTTTGTTGGCATGAAATGACCTAATCTAGCCCATGTACAAGTGTGTGTGTGGTTGTGTGTGTGTGTGTGTGTGTGTGTGTGTGTGATAGAGAGTTCATGTGCATGAGCATGCACAACGTGCGCATGTAGACTACATCCCCAACGCTGACAGCACCAATTGAGCCGTCCACGTCTGGCTTTTTAACAGTGTGTTGACGTGCCTCCACCCAACAAAGAGCACCTTTTTTTTTTTTATTCAACACCAGGGGAAAAATAGGTTCGTACACGCCTGGGATAATCTGAGCGCCGCAAAGACATAATTAAAACTACAAGAGGCAAGGCGTGTGTTTTACACTTGGACGAGTGCCACAGTGTTGCCTACCGGCTGAATCAGAGGCCGCCAGGAGGGTTGTTCTGATTCCAGTGCTGTCGTCATAACAGCGAGAAGTAAAATCATTTGACATACTTTATAGCAACAAAAAAAAAAGAAAATGTACTGTATATGCATGTATTTTAATATATGTTCTATGTATTTTGTATTGGAATGACTATTTGTTTCAACAGATCACAGTTAGCTAGTGATCTTGAGCCTTGATCTTCCTCTTCAGACCCCTACTGTTCCCAGCATGCCCCCTAATGTGCCATTAAGAACGTATAGGCTGCATGTGTTGAGCACAGGCCACAATGATTATGTCTCAATTATCTCACATGTTGCTTGTGCTTAACTCCATAGCACAGATCATTAGAGGAGGAAGCTGGTGTTTGAGTTTATTTATTTTTTTATCAGCCACACTTTTGGCTTAACCTTAACATGGCATTAAAAGGTAAAAACATTGATGGATGGGACAGCGCCTTAATGAGGCGGGTCGTGCCGTGGCCAGATAGCTTTGTGCCACCGCCAATGCCCCTCCCTTTTATAAACGGTGTAATTATCCCTTTCATTATTGTTGGCTTTCAGGCTCCCTGACACAATTCAAAGGGAGGTGTCACTATCTCTTATCATTATGCTAATGCTACCTGTGACCAGGCAGTTAAATCACAATGGAGCAGGGCTAGAACAGTAGCAAACAGGCCAGCCCGCCTGTCTAGCAGACAGCCCCAGTCAGCGACCTGGCTGTCTGCAGGGCGATGGGCCTCGACATGTCTGCGGGCCCACAAGGGATCCCAGGTCGATCCGCTAAAGAATTGGGGGGCTGGGGGGGGGGGGGGGGGGTTACAGAAGGCCCTGGGACGAGCCCCCTTGAATTACCCCAGGAGTAGTGTGTGTGTGTGTGTGTGTGTGTGTGTGTGTGTGTGTGTGTGTGTGTGTGTGTGTGTGTGTGCGCATGCGCATGTGTAGGTGCACATGTATGTCTGTATTTGTGTGTGTGTGTGTGTGTGTCTGCTGTTTCTCAATCAGACCTACTGCTGACATGTCTGAAAGGGGTGAATTGCCGCTGTAGTTACGGTAACAGTAATATGGTGACAAGGGGTCGGTGGGGGGGGGGAGGGGGAGTTGGGGTGGTCCATTATGTAGAACGGGCCGGGGCACCCTGCCGCTTGCGTACACGTCAACGCCGGGGAGATGTCTGCGGGGTCGCCGACACTGACGAATGAGTGTCCAGCTGGAGGCGCTTCAACGACAGGCCTGGCCAGAGGGTGCCTGTGTGTGCAGCGCTGGGCCCCCGGCTCAGACCCGGTTTCACGTCCTCTTATCAATCACTATAGACCTGTCGAAACGCCAGTCACCACACCACGCCTCGTGGTTGCCATTAGGACGTGTGTGTCGCTCCACTTCCGCTCATCCACACGTACAGCGACACCAACCCACCCATTAGTTTGGACCATAATGGAGTCCCCCAGTGAAGTGATGTCTTTGCCCATAAGATGCTTCTCAGTATCAAAAGACCAGTTGGGGGGCATCTTCCTCTGTATCATCAGATCAGGGGCCATCTTCTTCAGTATCATAAGATCAGTTCTGGGGGCATCTTCCTCTGTCTTATAAGGTCAGGGGCCATCTTCCTCAGTATCACAAGATTAGTTGGGGGCCATTGTCCTTAGTATCACAAGATCAGTTGAGGGCCATCTTCCTCAGTATCCCATGATCATCTATGCAATAAATATATAATGAGGGATAAATCAGAGAGCTGTGTCGTTTTTAATGGCGTGTAATGGTACGGAGCGCTGACAGCATAATGGCCCCTCGCTCTATTTTGCTGTTCTTATTGCGAGGCTGCGGAGGCCTTGTCCGACCTCCTCCTCCTCCTCCTCCTCCTCCACCTCCTCCTCTCAGTGCAATCATCTCCCTCTCTCTCTCTCTCTCTCTCTCTCTCTCTCTCTCTCTCTCTCTCTCTCTCTCTCTCTCTCTCTCTCTCTCTCTCTCTCTCTCTCACATATTGCCTGAGCAGCCCTTTAATGAAGAGCACAATCTGGGGGGGGGGGGGACTTCATCTTTTTAATGAAATCAGCCACCTGCTTAAGTGCAGGGGACCTCCCCCTCTCAGAGACAAGCAACCATCTCAGAATGACTCTCCACAGAATGACTCATGAGGTTTTTCTAGCGGCTATCGGAAAATTTTCCAAATTCGGAATCGGAGAAGAATAACCACAGGCAGAGGGTGTCGAATATCGAGCTTTAATTTTTCCAGATGCATACTTCGTTTGCTTTGAGTTTCGACCAAAACTGAATCCATTCCAACAATAATGGAGTGGTTTGATTTAGGCTAGTTTGCCTTGAGAAAAGTGGGTGGCAACAGGTATTTTTGGGAGATAAGGCTGCTATTGTAATGCCAGTGTTCATTCTGATTAAACAGCAAGCGCATGTCAGGACTGGGGGGAAGCTGTCGGAGCACTTTAAGCTTATCAAAGAGATTTTGTTTTAAGAGAGAGAGAGAGGGAGAGAGGGAGGGAGAGAGAGAGAGAGAGAGAGAGAGAGAGAGAGAGAGAGAGAGGGGGAGAGAGGGAGGGAGAGAGAGAGAGAGAGAGAGAGAGAGAGAGAGAGAGAGAACGTATGCTCTCAGTCTCAGCGGACAATGTGTCTCTTTATAACCTTGTCCACCTTCGGTCACATCATAGCGTCGGCCATTTCATGGCATGGTCTTTTTTTCCGAAAAAGGGATTTCACAGGGAGGCACAGAGGACACATGGAAGCTGTACATGTATATATTGTATATATTAATTCCCCCCCCCACACACTCATGAATGCAGAGTGTACACCATGTACATCAATACCTCCCAGTGTTTTGGAGATGAAACCCTCGGTGTTGGTAAGGAGAGTGCTGTGCCTTCTCAATTGTCTTCTTCTTTTCTTCTTGAACACGGTGGGTGGTATGACAGCATGTCGTTTTTGGACTGCGGTTTACTGTCCTGTGGTGGATGTATTACAGAAGAGAACTTCCACATCTCTGTGCGTGTGTGTGTGTGTGCATGTGTGCATGCATGCTTGCATGCGTGCATGCATGCGTGCATACGTGCATGTTAAAGATTGCCGGTTTGTCACATGTAAAAGAAAGAAATTGAATCACTACCCTAAAAATCCTCTCCCCAGGCACACCTAGTTTCACCATATTTTTTAACTTTTTTGCTGGCAGCGGAAGACAACATCCAACATAATATGATTTTGAACCAGTATGGTCCTGCATGATCCGCACCCCGCCCTGATCCACATTCTTATTAACAGTGCAGTTAAGTTGTGGTATTGGGATACAAATGTCTGTTTGTGCGGTTTGACAAGGGGAATAGGCTTATGAAGAAATTGGGCGGCTGTAGGTTCAATGGGGTCTGAAGACGGTTGTCATGTCTGATGACGGCGTGGCATTGCTCGCCACGGATGATAATGTACACATGGGATTGGTCTTCCAATGATGAACTGTTTGTGTACATTTGGTGTCGATTTAGCCGTCCCTTTACAACATGAAGGATGAATACTTTTATGAATACGCGGTCGACAGAAGTCCCTTTTTTGGAGATTTCGAATTTCAGATTTGTAAAGATTTGCAGTCTACGTTCGCATGGGAGTGACGTGAAGCCCTTGCTTCATGTGATGGCTGTGTCTTTGAGGCTGGTCCAGATCCTCAACTCTCATCTGGGCTCAGATTGGATTATTCCTGACATGTCATGGCAGCCAGGGCTCGCCGCTCTCAGCGGGCAGCGCTTAAGCAGAGTGGATGCATTCCTTTGTTAAACGTTTCTGTCACACTTAAAGGATTAGAAAGTAGTTGGACAACTAACGAGAAATAATGTTTGCAATCACCGACATTGAATCGTTTTTACTCAGTTAGCTCTCCGGCCAGCGAACCGAGAGCGTGTTTCTTTTATACATGTCATTAAATCAGCATAAATACTTGTTTTATAGCGTCCAGTTCTGGCGCCACGCCAGCCGGGCCGGTGGGAGCGGGTTCATCGTGTCGTGCGGTACAGTTGTCCGTGAGGTATTTTGCACGCCGGGGGGACAATATGTCCATTTATCTTGCCATCATACTTCAATAGGCCTAGTTTTCTCTGCTCGTGTGATTGTAAATCCATTCATCTGTATCTCCAGCAATCCTTAACACGAAGGTCTGTCTCTGGATGTGAGCTGTGAAAGGCGTGATAGGATAAATCACTGCAGGGATCTGCACCTATGCGGGTTCCCATACATCTCCGATTTTATAGTGTGTGCTCGTTGTCTGTCTTGATTTGCCACATGGTCTGCCATAGCAGAGGGTTTTGAGTTTCTAGCCGCGGTTTGCAGAGAGGAGACGACGCCCTCTGCTGGACAGGTTGGTCAGGTCAAGTCCACATTTACACATGGAATGAATACAGGAATAACCCAGATAAATAATAGCCTACATGTATATTGTATGTACAACACAAAATGAATGAATCATAGTTATTAAGACCGGGGGGACAATTTAATAGCACGGATGTTAAATAGACTACGATACTATTAGCAATGATTGTCTTTTTTTGCTCATAAAAATCACAAGAGAGAGAGAGACGGAGAGAGGTGGACGTTTGAATGCTCTCCAGTTTCAGCCAGGGAGTGGGAGACTGCAGAGAGACTGGCGGGCAAGACAACACTTAAGAGATCCCCAGAGGTAAAGTGTTAGTGTTTTCTCTCTTTCTTCTCGGTCCTCTGAACAAAATGAGTTCCCAAGCCCTTTTTCCATTAAGACACTCGGTGACGGGGTCTTAAGCAGCCTAAAGGGCAGGGTTTTGTGAGACAAACCTCAGGTGGTTGTAATCCATAGTGTTAAAAGCGCAGGCGTTGACCTCTGGTTTTTACCTCTGACCTCTGGTCAGACGTTATGAGGTCACTATTCGCTATCGTGGCGAACCATTTGCTTGCTGTAATCATATTCACATGAAATCAAATGTCTATCCCATCGTAGGCCTATGTGTTTGCCTATCGGGGTGTAAAACAAATATTCTCAAATTGAACTCGGTATAAGTGGATTACAGATGCAGAAATATTTTGTAAATGCATGTACATTTTGTGTAATGCTTTCTGCGTGTATTCAGTGACCATGACATCGTATGCATGTATTTGGTGTGACTTCTTATTCAAATGGTTTCTTGCTTTCCTAATCCAAACTGAATCACCACCTTAAATGTACCTTTCCTCAGGCACACCTACTATTTCTCTCGTCGTAGCTTTAAGTTTTGATTGTTTTTTGTTATTGTTCACTTGGCTGCCGCTTGAGTGGCCGGGGTTGCGGTGATCAATCACCGCCGTGGACGAGTGAGCGACACGTTTCAAACGCGGCCCCTATAATACTCCATCCTCTTCTACTCTTTCTTCTGCCCTGAACCCCCCCCCCCCCCTTCCCCTCTCCCTCTCTCTCTCTCCCTCCCTCTCTCTCTCTCTCTCTGTCTCTCTCCCTGTCCCAGGTTGTGTTACCGCATCCATACATCACCCTGACACGGGTGCACTCTGCGAGACGTCCCGGGCCAGACCGTGTCCCTGCACGATGACACATTCATCGTTCCACTCGGTCAGGTATGTCAGTTCCACCTTCGCGCCCCCCCCCCCCCCCCCCCCCCCCCCCCCCCTGTCACTCTTCCCTCAGATCCGGGGGCACGCTCGCGTCTGATCCCTCGCCCTGTAGGGTGCTCAGGTGACGGGCGACAGGCACATCCAGGTGGGGGGGGGGGGGGGGGTGGCGGTTGACCCGGGCACTTAAAAAAAAGGATTATCGTCATGAACGTTCACAATTATGTCGATGGTGCATGTGAGTTTTTTTTTTACTTCGCCTCTTCAATCCAATCCGGTACCTCGGCCTCACGGCGGCGGGCCGTTCCCAGTTCCCATCTGGGTCCCTGACAGCGATACTCTGGTAACCCCCCCCCCCCCCTCTTCTCCCAACCGCCCCCACTCCCCCACCATCTCCTCTCATCCCACACCCCGATGCCTAGGACTCCCCCCACACCCCCCCACACCCCCACACCCGACCCCTCCCTGGTGGAGTAATGGAAGGAGGAAGAATGTGAGGGGAGGAAGTGCGTTTGACTCGGGGCAGATTGCTGGAGATGGGAGACTGGAGATGGGAGCGGGAGAGCTGAGAGACGGGCAGGTGACAATAGGGAGAGAGAGAGAGGGGGGGGGGGGGCCTGAACGTTCGGCCCCGGAGGGGTTTCTCCTCCAGCATGTTGACTCCGGACACGTCGCTAAGTGCACCCAGCGGAGGAGGAGGAGGAGGAGGAGGAGGAGGAGGAGGAGGAGGAGGACTTTTTTTACGCTGCGGATTCTGGCAAGGTGATCCATTCTGCACTGGAGCCCTCCACACACACACACACACACACACTCTTCCACACACACACACACACACACACACACACACACACACACACACACACACACACACACACACACACACATACATACACACACACACACACACAAACATTGCCCTGATAAAAAAAATCCCACATTTCTAGTACTACATCTTATCTTATCTTAAACACATATGTATAAACATACACACACATGTACACACACACACGCGCGCACGCACACATACACACACACACGCACACACACACACACACACACACACACATGTGCACACACACACACACACACACACACTACCCCCCCCCTCCCCAGCTGACACTCATCCCAGGCTGGAGGTGATGATTTAAGGCCAGAGGGTGAAGACAGCTCCATCCTCTCTTCCTCTCTCCTTGCTTTCCTGGACTGCAATTTTTCTCGCATTTCTCTTCCCCAAGATGGTGGCCGCTATAGGGCTTGTACATCAGAATGCACCATGGGATTTTTTTGTTGGCGACGCTCCGCCATATTGAGAGGACTCAAGAGAGCTGTAGTACCGTGAAATCCTAAATCAACGTAGACACTGGCGCCGCCAGCCGGAATCCTGTACGCACTGTGCGTACAATTTTTTTGGTGAAAAAAAAAAAAAAAGCAATTGTGAAAAAAAAAAGAAGCAATTTTATTTATTTTGAGGGGGTGTGATGAGGGTGTGACAAAGATGCTTGTTTGTAACAGGCTAAACGTGCTGAGCTCGTTGATTGTTAACCAATCACTGGAGGCCTAACGTAAAAGCCAATGATTGTCGTTTACGTCATTCATCTGTCACTTTTTGATTTCTGGCGCATATTTAGCTACCTACAGTCTATGATATTTACACTAAGCTATGTGATGATTACGCCCGGTCCAGCCTATAGAAATGTCAAAAAGACAGTTGAGCCTTTTCCAGGCATTTGAAAAAAAGAGATCCAAACCCACGATCACAAACACGCAGCAGAGCAGCGATAATGAAGGTGCTACCAGCAGTCAGGCAGGACGTGAAGACGAGGTAGCTAGCTGTGTTGTCCCTTCTCCACGACACATCACAGCTCGGCTCTGCCCGACTCGGTTTAGTTAGTTTTCTATCACAGTTGAGTCCTTCATAGTTCCTCCTCAGCGGGGGCGACGTCGTAATATCACGGCGGCTACGGTCGCGTCATCTCGCTTTCTTTTTTCTCTCCTCTCCTTAGCTCCAAACTCACTCGTCTGCACCGCGATTATTAACCACAGTAGCCTATAGTTTTCCACACAACAGCCATATAACTCATGTCAGAATAACAACAGTCTCAGTAGATTAATGGACATTTTAATCTGTTATTTCACTAATACTGAAAACATTAGATTAGTATTTTTCCATTTGTTGTATTTGCCGTTCCTGTGCGTACTTTGAAATTGAACCCTGGCGGCGCCACTGAACGTAGATATAAATGTAACCTAGGATAATGAAAACATTATTTTGCCACGTCTCGCATGAGAAACGCTGTGGCGGTTTCAAACACAACAATGTCTCCCCATAATGCCAAATCATTTCACAATTAATTACTAAAAAAATGACCAAAAAAAACACGACGACCGACATAAAAACTAACATACCAATGCTCCTATGCTTCCAAAATGGAGGCGGTCATTGCGATGTGCAAGCCCTATAGGTGAAAAGAAAGGCCTGGATCTGGCCTGGCCCCCGCAGGAACAAGCGCACCGCAGGTCTCTTGCGGTGACCCGGGGGTCAGCCGGTTATGTGGTCTGACTAATTGTTTCATACACATGCAAACAAGCCCCTGAGCCTCCCGGTTTTCCTTGCAGAGGACAGACACTGTGTCGCCACATCTCAGGCGCAAAATCACAGCCAGCGCCGAGCCCTCACATTGTTCCCGCCGACGTGGGATTTTGGAAAGACGATATCGGCTTTTACCGTATTCAAAGAGCCTCCGTTAATTTATACTCTCTGTATTTGGTGGAGACAGGCCTTTTTGCAGCTTTTACACACCTCGTGTGTCACACAGGGTGAAATGACAAAGCCGCCGCCGCTCAAAGGTGAGGGGAATAAAAAGAAAACGAGTCGATGTATTGGATTGCATTCTTTAACGGTGGTTTTGGAGAGCGAAACGTGTGATGATCCCAACACGCTGTTGTCATGGTTCCAGACCGTTTTTTTGGAGGGGGGGGGGGGGGGGAGAGAGTTGAACTTATTCCCTGGATGTGTTGATGTGGAAGACGAACGACGTGACGATGAAGATATACTTCTGTACTTTTTTTATGACGACAGGCCCCCGCCGAATTTTGTTCTCGGTCGGTCTGGCGAATTACCTTTTCTCATTTCCCCCCCCCCACCACCACCCCGCTCCCCACCCTCGATTGGTGGTGCCTGATTGACGGCCCCTTGACAGTCTGGAGCAAATCCTTTAATCCGTTCGCGAAGCTCAACAGGGGGGCACTTGATGCACTTCACCCCAACCCTCCCCACCCTCTCCTCACCTCATCTGGCTGAGGTGGTAAAAAAGACTCTCTCGGTGCTGTCAGAGCCGCTCTCCTCTCTGGTCCTGGCGGGAGACGGCGGCGACGCGAGGCGTTGAGAGCTGTTCTTTCATGGGACATGGCTTCTTAACCCTGGAATCCACCACCTCGCCGCTCCACTGTAGTATGTAGTATGGCGCTCGTTAGTGGTCACACGCGCACGCGTCACACAACACACACACACACACACATCACACACCGTTCATTGGGTCCCATCCAATAAAACTAAGCGTTAAATAACCCCTGCGCTGTGGAAGAAGTTATTTCAAGAACAAAAAAACAAAAAAAACTGTGAATCACCCAAATCACCCAAGAGAGGATGAAGATAATAACGACATAAAGACATTAAACTTGTATAGCGCTTTTGTAAATGCTCAACGACGCTTCACAGAGTGGACACACAGGGTTTGAGGAATCATTTAATAGGTACATAGGTACATAGGTATCATTAAAGACAAGTAGGTCGTTATAAAACTGAAGGGAATCGTGAAAATGGAGGGAGGGGATGGGAGGCCCAGGATGTCAGCCCAGGATGTTGCGAACAGATGATCAGAAGTTATTTCTGAACGTCTTCATCCGCTCTCTGGGGATGAGCGATTCAGCAGGAGGAGGAGGAGGAGGAGGAGGAGGAGGAGGAGGAGGAGGAGGAGGAGGAGGAGAAGAAGAAGAAGAAGAAGAAGAAGAAGAAGAAGAAGAAGAAGAAGAAGAAGAAGAAGAAGAAGAAGAAGAAGAAGAAGTTGTAGGATTTATATATGGGCCGTCCGTGGGTTTGGAAAATGCGGGAATCCTGGTTGGGTTTTATGCTCCATATGGAGAACCGGGGTGGGGTGCAGGGTGGGGTGCAGGGTGGGGCGCGGTACCTTTGAGAGGGCTCTCAGGTGACACCGGGGTGTCTGTGATCTATGGAGTCCCGTCTCGCTCCAGTGGGAGACTGTGAGCTCCTCCTCCTCCTCCTCCTTCTCCTCCTCCTCCGCCTCCTCTTCGCAGTCATGCCCTTTCATCTCCGAATGATGGAGGTGAACCTTAAAACTACTGCGAGGAGTCAACACTCCTATGAACTCTTAATATATATATATATATATATATATATATATATATATATATATATATATATATATATAGTACTCAAGTCTATCTTTTTGTTTTTTTTCATGCTTTATTCATGCTCCAGTGTGCATGGTTATTTATTGACAGATGATTAGGTTTACTACTATCTTTTCGGTTGGATGCAATTACAACAAGACACTTCCACTTTAATTCACCCCTCTATATTTCATTCCTCATGTTTAGTGTTCTGTCATCTTCAAATGACTCATTACCCATCCCCGGTAAATCACCCGCATTAGCACCGCGACGACAGTCAGCATGTCATCTCATGGTATAACCGTAGTTAACCCGCTCATTATTCCACACCCCTCCAAACAAACTAATAATCCCCCCCCCCCCCCCCCCCCCCCCCGCCTGTTTGGTTTATTTGCCCGGGTTAAATGGTCCCAGTACAACCCGGCCACAGGGCGTGTCATGGGGGTTATCTATCCTACCTGCCAATCAGCGCAACATTAATCACCTCTCCGCCGCTACACGCCGCGCGGGCCGGAGAAAGTGGTCCAAGTCCTCGCCGAGGATACCCAAAGAGAGAGAGAGAGAGAGAGAGAGAGAGAGATATTGTTAATCAAAATGATTGTGATTGGCCCATGGGATTTGGCACCGATTGATCAGTTCAATTGAGGAGAAAAGGGGCGTCGGGGGAGGAGGGGGTAGTCTGGGGCCAAACAGGGCTTAGGATACCCCTCTGTCACTCTCTCTCTGTCTCTCTCTGTCTCTCTCTCTCTCTCTCTCTCTCTCTCTCTCTCTCTCTCGGGCAGCTAAAGTGGAGAATTGGCTTCAGGTGGTTTGGGGAAGATCTTATCTGCTGTTAACAGAAGAATGACACCATAATGGAGCAGCAGGGGTGCAGTTACCCCCGCCCCTCCCCCCTCTCTCTCTCTCTCTCTCTCTCTCTCTCTCCCCCCACTTGTCTATACACCCTCCCTCCCACACCTCAGCCCTTTTACTGACAAATGAAGATTAACGGTCAAGATAAACCAGGGACATGCTTTTTATGATGTTGGGCATCCTCCTTTTTCCTCGCATTTCTCTTCCCCAAGATGCTGGCCGCTATAGGGCTTGTACACCAGAATGCATCATGGGACTCTTCATCACGTGAGGGTGGTGGTGGGTGGTGGTGGTGGTGGGTGGTGGTGGTGGTGGTGGGTGGTGGGGTCAGAGAGGGAAGATAAGGATGTCCGGTGTACAGAGGGGTAGCTGTAGGGCAGGATTGACTCCAGGTTGTAAGGGCTTTCCAGTCGCCCAGTTCCAGGCGTCCACGCGGGACACGCTTGACAAATTGCGGGGGGGACTGTGAGAGGGACCGTTTAGGAGAAACACAATTCAATCTCTTGTCCTTTTTACCGCGGAGCGCTACGGGCGCTGGCGCAACGTTTTTCGAAAATAGGAGTTGTTTTTCATATCGTGGGTATGCAGGTACGCCCATGAGAACTTTTCATTCCCCAGGAGCCGCCACACACACTTAAGACGAGCTGACCGTCACACACACACACACACACAGGCATGTGAACACACACACACACACACGCACACACACACATGCACACATGCAGGCATGCACTGACTCACTCACTCACACCTCCCTCTCTCTCATCTCCACCATCCAACCATCCCAACATCAGTAGCGGTCTCTCTACCCGGCCAGGCCGTGCCCCAACACCTTACACCCCCCCCCCCCACCCCCCCCCCCCCTCCCCCGTTGCCCCGAAGCTCTGGAGGTGTCCGTTTCACAGGTCCTTCTGAAATGCGTGGACCGGGGAGGGATCGCCTTTCGCAGGTTCAGAAGTCTTCGCCTTTAATCCCGTCACACGGGGGCGAGTGCGGCCCGAGCTCGGGGAGCTCCGCATAATCCTTCGGTTTATCTGTTACTGATAGGTACCAGGGGCAGAACAGAGGCCAGTGAGGGACAGGAAGAGATTAAGATGAAGTGCCCATCTCTGATTTGATAGCGCCGGTGTTTGCACAGCAAACGGACCGAGGGAGAGAGAGAGATCCCTCTCTTTCTCTTCTAATGTTATCGCTCACCTCAGCGCACATGGTAACAGCAGGGTCCAACTGTTTAACCGCAGGACAGCTGCCACGCAGGCAGGGCTGTGGTACTCCAGTCCGGTCTCGGTCTCCAGACCCATTTTCGATTGGTCTGGGGGGGGGAATCGGACTCGATTCAACAATGACCCAACCGAGGCGGTCTCGACTACAGCCCTGCACGCAGGTACATGCGTTGCGTCGGGAGGAATGACTTGCTATACGGTAGTTTGATGTTCGATTCAGTATTTGGGCATCGATATTTTCCCAAAGCGTGAAAGAACGTGTGGATGTGATTCCGAGAAATAATCCTGATTCTGTTGACAGGAATTATAGTTTAAGTCGTTTTTTTGTTATCACATCAACGTGTTAATTGTACCCTAGATAGGCTCACAGAGCTCCTACCTGCGGTGTTCACGGTTTGTGTTTTCCTCATCAGGTGCACAGCAGGTTGCTTTAGATTGAAACGCGCGTCGCTGCGGCCTCCTGTGGGAAGCACAAGCTGTGATCAGACACTCGCTGCCTGTCTCGTTTGTCAAAATGAGTCATTTGTAAAATAAAAAAACAAAAACAAAAAAAAAGTTCATATGAGTTGAGTTCAGCTATGTGCAAAAAATGTTAGCATTTTTGTGTCAATTATTTATTTTTAAGTCCGGTCAGAAGCATCGTCATTATTTAGATGGTATGAAGAAAACACAAATCACACAAATGTCTCCAATGTTAACCAAGCGAAGCCAAGTAATATAAATACCGGTCTTATACCACTGAAACATTTTATATTTCCCTTTATGTGTCACATGGGTGGTCATTATGGGGTTTAACTGAAAGGCTGAAAAAAAACGTAACAAAAAAGCCCAGTAGTGATTTAAGGGAGAAAAACGTTGAAGTTATGTCGTCTCCAGTGCCACCACGCACACGCCGCTCACTGGTGCCACGTCAACAAAAGCAACAATCCCTGTTTTTACTCTCATTTGAGCCTAATAAAATGTGTGTTGAGTTGTGTGTGTGTGTGTGTGTGTGTGTGTGTGTCTTTCCCTCCACAGAGATTGTGATTCACGCTGCGGGAGAATAACACGAAGCTGCGTCTCGCTTCCCTCTCCACCTGAAGTGTGAGAGTCCAAAAAGCAAGGACTGGGCTCCTTTGAAGGCCTGTATGAGGTATTGCGTGTGTGTGTGTGTGTGTGTGTGTATGTGTGTGTGTGTGTGTGTGTGTGTGTGTGTGTGGGGGGGGGGGGGGGGGGGACTGTGTGGAGGGCATGTCCAAACAGATTTCCAGGCCCCTGAGTGATGAGACACGGGAGAAGTAACAGGAGACCCCCCCCTTACCACCACCCCCCCCCCTCTCTTCTTCCCGCACCCATGTCAACACAGCAGCCATGTGAAGCACCTCTACGACGGAGGGACCGTGTGTGTGTGTGTGTGTGTGTGTGTGTGTGTGTGCGCGTTTGGCACTCCTCTAAAGAAATAGCTCAGCATCCATATTCCCAGGGCCCCTCTTTCTTTGTTTTTCTCATTATAAGTGTATGTGTGTGTGTGTGTGTGTGTGTGTGTGTGTGTGGGTGTGTGTGTGTGTGGTGTGTGTGTGGGTGTGTGTGTGTGCGTGCGCGCCATCCCAAAGCCTTTGATAATGGATTGCGCAGCACTGCCATTAATGCCTCGTCTCTCACCATCAAGAGGATCCAGGTTGAGCCTCGGTGGAAGTGGATGGGGGGGGAGTGTGTGTGTGTGTGTGGGGTGGGGGGGGTGGGGGGGGTGAGTGGGGTGGGGTGAGGTGGGGTGGGGGGGGTGGGGGGGGGGTGGGATGCGACGCACCACCGCAGTTGCAGAGGGTGCGACTTAGCCCTCTGTCGTGAGACGTGAGTCTACAACAGAGGTAAGTGCGGTAATCCAGACAGGGTTCTTCCCACGTATACCTGAGCTGTGGGACCTTTCCAGTCATGGGAATGAGTGTGGGGAGGGGGGGTGGTGGTGGTGTTGGTGGTGGTGGTGGTGGTGGTGTTGGTGGTGGTGGTGGTGGTGGTGGGTGGAGGGTGGGGGGGGGGGGGGTGGTGATGGTGGTGGTGGTGGTGGGGTGGTGGTGGGGGGGGGGTGATGGTGGTGGTGGTGGGGGTGGTGGGGGTGGTGGGGGGGGGGGGGGGGGGGGGGTGATGGTGGTGGTGGTGGTGGTGGTGGTGTCTCTCCTCCTGGACCACCGCCACTCATTCTGTCATTCTGCCGTTTGCCGTTGGATTTGAAGTGGGCTGGTATAATACCCCCCCTTGTGTTTTATTAGGCATATTTATATTATTCATTCATATTAGGCTGTATGTATTGTATATGATGTTCAACTATTTCTCACAGGTGGTGGTATGTCTGAAGTAATTTTGACTACAATGTCTGATCTGATTCTGTTTTTTTTTTGTTCAATATTGTATTATGATATGTATTCGTTGGCCTGTATTGTTTGTTATCACCTATTCCTTTAAAGGGAAGGCATGTGAACCGTTTCTTTGCATTAACCCTTTTTGCCGATAGGGGGCAGCAGAGTTACATGTATCATCTGGTTTTTAACCTGAAGGGTTGTACATAGACATATACGTAATACGTAGACGCCTCATGACGTGCTGGAACGTAACCCAGCGTCGCCGCCATATTGGTTGGGTCTCCTCACTCTAGTCTAGCATAGGAGTCAACGGGAGAGCAAGCTATGCCAGTATATATATTTTTAATTAATTCGTCCTGTATCATAACTAAATCTCTGCCGTTTGTAACAAACCAAACCGTGTGAAAATCCGGTAAAAATTCGGGGAGTTATGCTTATTATTGTAGTTGGGGATACGCCTTCCTCCATAGAAATGAATGCACTGGGGGCGCACTGGGGACCCATCCAAGATGGCGGCCGCGCTGCTACGTCAGCTCTAACAGGCAGCGTCAGTCTATGAGGCGTCTACGTATATATGTCTATGGGGTTGTAGTCCACTTCTGTTTGTCAGAAGATAGAGCAGGGCATGTTTTAAGTCTTCATGAGGGATGTTGTACCATTGTTGTACCATTTAGGCAATACAGTATATTGTATAATTCAGGCAATAGAGTGGTGCAGGGATGACGTATTTTTGTAGGCCAACCCGGAAGTTAGCATCGCCCTGGGTTCCCTTGACAACAATCCAATGGGTTTTCCCATTGGATTTTGCATTATTGCAGAATATAAGCTCTGTGGCAAACACAAGTTTATGATACTCACACGTTTTGTTAAGCAAGATAATCTTCACCAATGAACACTACTTTTATGACTTTTGAAGCGTAAATGCAATCACCAGAATTGTTTTAAGACACGTAAAAGCTTCAAAATTCACGAGTGGGGTATTTACTGACGTAATTTATGTCATAGACCAAAACGTGGCAATCTCTTAACCTTGTGTTAACCACAGACCTTATTTCAGCCATCTCACCAAAAACCCATTCAAAAAACCCATTAACTTCGAGAGAGGTAACCGGAAGTGCCAACATGCTAACGGACTTCCGGGTTTTAGGACTCATTCCTGTACTTCCAGTTAGTCCCCAGTTAGTGTATGTAGACTAACCCTTCCTTATTAACTAGTAACTTAACTAGTACTCGACATATCCAGCCAATACACTTCAGGACAGTAACGGTAACCAATATCATTTATAACACTTTTATTAAATCTGAAAGATTATTTGCCAGTCAAATAACTCAAAGAAGCTGAGGTATACAATGCGTTATATTAGTTTCACACGTTTTAGTAAGTGTTTAGCTTTCCCTACTTTATTGTTATGTTTTATATTTTACAACTAAGAATGACGCTCTCTTTTATTTAGATTACAGCAAGGCCACTGACACATGCGTCAACCTTTTTACACAGCAAACAATCAAAAGGTGGTCATTTATAATCCAATCATTCTTTAGTGGATTATAAATGACCACCTGTTGACTGTTTGCTTCCTCGTGGTATTAATAGACCATACCACTGTGCTTCCACGCACGTTGCATTTTATCCCACTATCGATACAGCAATATCTTTCTTTAATGGCTTCTCCTCGCCCATGGCTATAAATAGATTATTGACACCCAGCGATTGGCCTACGCATTGTCCTTCGTCCCCTGAGACCGTGACCGGTGAATCACCGGCGTCCGCGAAGAGTTACCCCTTCCGCCACGAGACTCGCGGCGACCCCGACGTTAGTACATCATGATCTCCTTGGGCGCGTCTTCCGTCGGCTTCTGCTGCTCCCGCCGGTGTGTGTAGGCGGCGTGCTGGTACAGGTAGATGAAGCCGGTGGCCAGCAGAGAGAGCGCCAGATAAGGGATGACCAGGAAGTAGCCCAGGCCCATCTGGGTCTGCGTGTCGCGCACGTCCACCGGGATGACTTTGCTGTTGCTTCTTGCCAATCCCTCCGGCATGCCGGTCACGTGGACGTTCAGCGCGAACACAATGAGGACCAGAAGCGACAGACAGGCTAGAATGAAATAAAAAGAAAGAAACATTTTGGACAATAATAATAATAATAATAATAAACAGTCATTTTAGTCGTAACTTTCTTCTTAAATGAATATCAATATACAGTATGTAAGCAATATAGATAGACATGGCAGAGGAACACAGAAAACAAGGGACAAACCAACATGACAAATGAAACACTTGATCCTCTAGATATCTAATCCACTGAAGAAGAGCCCACAGTCAAAAACCCACCGCTCCTCCGAAAGGCCCTCCTGTCAGACCGCACAGGAGGGGACAACTCACCGCTGCCAGCGTTGCATGCGTAGATGCCTATGGGTCCCATGTAGGTCTCGTAGGGGTTGCTGATGCTGTTGTACAGGGAGATGAGGATACTGCCGGCCGAACACACCAGACACAGCACCAGCAGCAGCACGCACAGACCGTGCAGGATCTGGGGCGCTCCCCCGACTTTCGCCAACTCAGGGAACGCTGCAAACATTCAACACAACGTTGTAGTTGATTAGGGAAAACCTGTGTGTGTGTAGGAAACAGCAAGACTACAGGCCTAATGGGCCAACGGCGTGGTTGTCGTTGTTGTTCATGTTGTTGTTGTTGTTGTTGTTGTTGTTATGGGTGTTTCAGACTAAAACGTGTACAGAGGCCCTGTCAGGACTCGTAGCTTTGATTCCCCATCGCTGTTCCCAGCGTTAGATTAGTTAAGTTGATTCAAAAATGATGGGTGTGGTGGTCCTGCTTTGGCCACTCAAGTTGACGAGGACATTTCTAAATGCCTTCCTATTCCAAATCAAATGGATCTTTTTAATCAGCTTTTTTTTTTGTTCAGGTCAGGTCATTTACCTTTGAAGACTTCGGGATCCTGTCCAAGGACCGGACAGAAGCTTCTTGCCGAAATCAAATCAAAAAGAGCCATGGTGATCATGGCGCTCCCGTTCCCGTACGCTGTGTTCTGCTCAGTGCACTCCATGGACGACTCGGACCATGACGTCGACATAGAAAATCCCAGCAGTCCCACAGAAACGGACGTGGCCAGGGCACTGCAAAAGAAATGGAGGACCTTTGTAGTGGAAGGCATCGTCCCCGGTATCCAGTGGGTTTTTTATATCGCTCTGTAGCCCAAGTTGCCGTGTGGCCTTAAAGGTCTGATCCTTCTCCCGGGCGGCTGAAGAGCAGCGTTTGACCTGCAGGTTTGCCGACAGACCTGCCCTCCAGGGAAGAAGGTAGGCCAGTGACGGTAATAAGGATTATAGGTAATAAAACCTTCCGATTGTGGATGTGACCTTTAGTCGGAAAATTCAAGATAGGAGGTTGTCATAAAGTGCATGGAAGCAAATGGTTTGGTAAAAAAAAAAAGCGCCCAAGCCTGTAGGTATATAATGTATGTAATATATGGCAGAATATGTTTTCAGTTCTGTCTTTTTGAGAGGAAATGTAGGCCTATATGAAAAGAAATAATGCAAACTGAGGCCATTACTGTTTCGTCCTCTCAACCATTAGCAAACATATGCCCAATGAATACAGACAATGTAGGCCTACAAGATATAATTAACATTGTTTACCATCGAATTCAGGGAATGTTAGCACACTTTGTTTATAGAAAATAGTATCCTAACTTTGACTTAATCCTAGAAAATAGAGTCCTAACTAACAATCCTAATCCTAACAGCCAAAGTCACCCAAACATGGCATGCTCATAAGGTAAATTATTCATAGTGTTTACTGCAGATGAATCATTGACATCTCACTCAGGTGTGACTGTGTGTGTGTGTGTGGGCGCGTGTGTGTGTTGGACAATAAACCTGTGGTATAGGAAGGGAGATGGAGTAAGACACCCCAGAATGGGGTAGATCTACAATGCTCAAAAAAATGTTAATAATACTAATTAGAAAAAAATATATAATAATAATAATCATAATAATCATAATCACAATCAAATCAATCATATCGTTAAGCATGCCTATGTATAATAATAATAATAATAATAATAATAATAATAATAATAATAATAATAAACACACCAAAAACAATAGGGAACTTCCAGTTCAAACTGGCTCGGTCCCTAATAATAATAAATACATAAATCTATAATAAATCACACAAACACATCTAATCCTAGGCACATTTTCCTAAATCGACCTCCCTACCGTACGTCCTAACAACACGTGTCGCCTGCAGTGAGCGCGCGCGCCGCCAGGGGGCGCCCTCTCCCCGCCGCCGGAGGAGGAGGAGGGAGCGGGAGACCGAGCGGGAGCGGAGCGGCGCGCCGACCAGGCAGCGTCATGTTGGGCTGAGCAGCCGCACTCTCCCCGGTGGAAGGCGTGGAGGAAGGAGCAGCAGCACCGGAGCGGCGGCGGAGCTGTGTGTACATTGATGCCCGCACACACACACACACACACCGGATGTATTTGTAAAAAGAAAAAATCACCGAGGTAAGTGAGATCTGTATTACATTGCCATGCTTGCTGGGTGTTTGATTTTTAACGCGTTAACGGGCGATGTGACGGTGTTGTGTTTACCTGTCGGTATCCGCACGCACCGGCACGCGTGGATGTGTGTGTGTGTGTGTGTGTGTATGTGTTTGATGTGTGTGTGGGTGTGTGTGTGTGTGTGTGTGTGTGTCAGACACTGGTCGCCTTGTTGTAATCGCGTCCGCTCAAAATGCATAGCGGTGCTGCTGTCACACACACAACCCGCTGTTGTGTGTGTGTGTGTGTGTGTGTGTGTTTGTTGCATTTTTAGTTGTAAATATCGCACAATTTATTAGCAAATAAACGCAATATCGCGATATCTTCCTTCGCATCTGAACCGGTTCGCCTTGATGGGGCCGCCTGCTGTCAAACCCCACTATGTGATGTGAAGTGAATTGGGGGTTGAATCACATATGTGATCACATGTGTTTTAGTTGGCATTATTTCATTTCATTATTTCAACCAAGGGGGGTCTGTTCCCCTTTTTTTGTGTCTTCTTCAGGAACTGAAGACTGCATTGTCGTTCAAAAGTGGGTTAGGTTTATTATAGGCTGGCTGTACTTCTCCTATGATGATATGCTGTGGTCCTCAGTGCAATGTGCTTTCAGAGTGACAGGTTGTGGATGTAAAGTGTGATGGAGCTAAACATAAACTTCACACTGCAACCAAAAAGAAGAAGAAAAAATAGTCACATTGAAACTAGGCCTGGCTGTGTGGGGGGATATTGAGCAGTAGTGAAGGCAGTGGCCAAGTCTTTTTTTTTTTTTTTTTTTCTTCTGAAAATGAAGAAATTATATTTGAGAAAAAGCCAGGAGAGACCATGCTTCCATCCTTCTCTTACTGTACGGTACCAGGACATAAGGTATTATTGCATGCGTTATAGACGGGGAATGCAGGCCTACCACAGTAAGGATGAGAGTGAGTGAGTGGTGCTGAACTGCGTTCATTGAAACCTCCCTGGACCCAACAACACCCCGGATCCCACGCCTAAAG
>JAOPHQ010000081.1:22500-87580 GCA_030340625.1 Merluccius polli | reverse complement strand
CTGTTCCAGCTGGACCTCATCACAGATCTCCTGGGGACGCCGCCTCTCTCCGCCATGGCCTCGGCCTGCGAGGGCGCCCGGGCCCACATCCTGAGAGGCCCCCACAAACCCGTATGTCCTTACAAGCCTCTCTGACTCTATAACTTGTATTGTTGTGTGGTTATTGTACTGTACCAGTGGGAATACAGAGTCACTGCTAGTGTGCTAGGAGGATCTAGTGAATGAGCATTAGGAAACATGAGTTGGAACAGAGCCGTGGTGACAACCCTCTGACCTCTGACCTCTCCCCCCTGACCTCAGCCCTCCCTGTCGGTGCTCTACATGCTGTCGGACGCCGCCACGCACGAGGCCGTGCACCTGCTCTGCCGCATGCTGGTCTTCGATCCGGTGAGCCCTTTCACCTAACCCCTCACCTGTACCTCACCTCTACTTCAGCTCTACTTTACCTGTACCTCACCTCTACTTCACCTGTACCTCACCTCTACTTCACCTGTACCTCACCTCTACTTCACCTGTACCTCACCTCTACTTCACCTGTACCTCACCTCTACTTCACCTGTACATCATCTCTACTTCACCTGTACTTCACCTGTACCTCACCTCTACTTTGAATTGAATTTTATTAAGGATAGCCCCTTGAGATGTAGCATCTCATTTTCAAGGGGGTCCCAAGACACATATATACATAGAACACATGACAACAATACTTCAGCTCTACCTCACCTGTAACTCACCTCTACTTCACCTCTACTTCACCTCTACTTCACCTGTACCTCACCTCTACTTCACCTGTACCTCACCTCTACTTCACCTGTATTTCACCTCTACATTACCTCTACTTCACCTGTACCTCACCTCTACTTCACATGTACCTCACCTCTACTTCACCTGTACCTCACCTGTACCTTACCTCTACTTAACCTCTGTCACATGCACCTCACCTCTACTTCACCTGTACCTCACCTTTTATATATATTTTGTTATATGTATATGTTTACACTTTTGCAGGCTAAACGTATCTCTGGCAGCGACGCCCTCTCCCACCCCTACCTGGATGAGGGTCGCCTGCGCTACCACACCTGCATGTGCCAGTGCTGCTACTCGGTGCCCAGCGGACGCGTCTACACCCGCGACTTCGAGCCCCCTGCCGAGCGGCCCTTCAGCCACAGCTATGAGAACAGCCTGCTGTCTGTCTGGCAGGGCAAAGGTACCGCACCGCTGCAACCTAGCAGTTAGCGAGGACACTAGCCTAGCAGGCAGCACAGTTAGCGGAGACGTTAGCCTAGCGGTTAGCAAGGTTAGCTGTAGCAATTAGGTCAGCCTAATTGTGACTAACCTTCTCTCTGGTCCGCAGAGCTGATCCACCGCTTCATCACAGAGCACCAGCAGGGGAAGAGAGTGCCGCTCTGCATCAACCCCCAGAGTGCTGCCTTCAAGACTTTCATCAGGTGAGGAACACTTCGTACTGGAAACAAACTAGCAACCTGGTTAGCTGGTCAGCCTGTTGGCTGGCTGGCTGATTAGCCTGCTGGCTGGTTAGCCTGTTAGCTGCAACATTAATTTTAATATTTGGCTAGAATGTTTTACTTTGGAGAAGAGGAAGTAGAAGAGGCAGTTTGACATGTGTGTGTGTGTGTGTGTGTGTGTGCATGTGCGTGTGCGTGTAGGTCAACGGCGTGGCATTCCTCCAAGGTGTCAAGGAAGGAGGAGAGATGAGAAAGTGCTGACACTGCCAGGGCTTCTGGGAACTCCCCAACAAACTGACACTGGAAAGAACACACACACACACACACACACACACACACACACACACACACACACACACACACACACACACACACACACACACACGTGTATACCTGTAAGGAGGCCACCCTGCTCCTCCTCACCAGCTCCTCCTCCTCCTCATGTTTAAACTGTAGAGTGTTTGTGGTGTTGAAGTCATTCCAGCAGGAGGAGCACAAGGACCCAAGAGGCGCTGCTCCTCCTTACCTCCTCCCCTCACCTCCTCCCCTCACCTCTTCCTCTGAGGACAGGAAGCGCACGAGGCATGCGCACGCCCACACGCAGCACTGTGTTAGCCACCCCATGTAGCAGAACGCCACGCTCCTCCTCCTCCGTCTGCCCATCATGCCCCCCCCCCCCCCCCCCCCCCCCCCGACGGACGCTACAGAAAAACAAGCAGGTGGAATTGTGGGTAACGGTCTGTGGTCTCGAACGGTTGTGCTCGTCTGAACTTCGTCTTGGAGACACTAGCGCTAATGCCAGTGCTAGCGCTATCGGCTATGCCCCCGCTAGGCTAGGCTAAGCTAACAGAGGTCCTCCATGTATTCAGCCATGTCCGGTCGGTCTGATTGGCTGGGAGCTGCCAGGGAGGGCGTGGCTTAACGTGTAGAGGGATCATGCTTTCATCTTGTATTTCTTAATTTATTGTGTGTGTGTGTGTGTGTGTGTGTGTGTGTGTGTGTGTGTGTGTGTGTGTGTGTGTGTGTGTGTGTGTGTGTGTGTGTGTGTGTGTGTGTGTGTGTGTGTACCTTACCTCAAACGACCCCGGGTGTGCATGTGATGTGTGCACGTGTAGAAGCAGGTAGAGGGTCAACTACAGACCCCCCTTAGACCGCCACAGACCCCTAAACCACAGACCCCCCCCCCCCCCCCCCCAGACCAGGACTCTGTTGTCCAGATGGACCAGTCCATCTAAAGGAGGATTTCTCTCGGCTCTCGAAGCGTCTTGGCTTGTCCCCGCTGTGTATTTCTAGCCTTTTGTATTTAACCCCCAAAACCCACCTCATCGTCGACCTGTGACCCTTGACCTCCAAGGGTGGGTCATGGCGCCTCCTACTGTTGAGCGTGAACATGGGCTGTAGTTTGCCCTCCCACCACTAGGACACACTGTAGGAACCTCTGTATAGCTGCATGTGTATACCTCGACCCCCTCCGGAGCAGTGGTTGTCCACATTGACAATATCATTCATGTTGTGGTCCTTTTTATTTAATTATTCATCTTTTAGGAAATTATTTTACTCTGGACCCGTTTTTATGTTTGATGTGATCCGTTTCCGTTTTGATTTTGAATTGGTAGTTGTGTTTGTAGCGCGCCTTGTAAGGCCTGCATCCCCCTCACGTACGCATTAGCTGTATAAGGAATAATATGACATCGCCATATTACATGACACATGAGGATGACATCACCATATTACATGACACATGACATCACTCCTGCCTGCTCCCCTGTCCCCGACAGCTCACAGCCAACATCATGCTAACTACCGTTATCTCAGCGTCACCACATCCAACACATGGCCGATGTTTAGACGTCAACACCACATCTAATCTATTGGTTATCTACAAGTTGCATCATCTACACTATTGGTTATCTAGAAGTGACATAATCTAAACTGTTGGTTATCTAGAAGTGACATCAGCTAAACTATTGGTTCTAGAAGTTGCATCCAACAAACTAAACCATTGCTTATCTCGACGTCAGATTTTTTTCCTCTTCTCGGGTATGAAAAAGAATCCACTTGATATTTTGTCTTTTATGAATATGAAACCAATGTTGTTTTGTCATAACGTTTTAGCAACAGGATTTTTGACTTGTGTTCCCAACAAATACTTGAATTTCTTAAAAAATGATGTTTAGAATTTGAAGTAGGTGGACCATGAATAAAACTAGACACTGGAATCTTTAATACGACTTGTCTCTTTTAATTGTTGAATTTTAAGTTGTGTAAAATGCTAATGGTTGTTGGCTTAACCAAGCTAGCTAATAATACTCCACTAGTAAACAAAGCTAGTTAATTGTAGTTAGCTAGTTAATTATGCTAATTAACAGTATTTGGCTAGCTAAAGAAGCTAGCTAATTGTAGTTGGTGAGGGTAGAGATCTTCATCAACCCCCCTCTAAATCCTTATATCTCAGCTCAGGAAGGATTGTCTGTCTCCACCTCCTCTCTGCACCACCTCAGTCTTGTCTGTCTCTGCCTGGCCTGTCTCCTTTATCTGTCTGTATCTGCCTGGCCTGTCTCCTTTATCTGTCTCTGCCTGGCTTGTCTCCTTTATCTGTCTGTCTCTGCCTGGCCTGTCTCCTTTATCTGTCTGTCTCTGCCTGGCCTGTCTCCTTTATCTGTCTGTCTCTGCCTGGCCTGTCTCCTTTATCTGTCTGTCTCTGCCTGGCCTGTCTCCTTTATCTGTCTGTCTCTGCCTGGCCTGTCTCCTTTATCTGTCTGTCTCTGCCTGGCCTGTCTCCTTTATCTGTCTGTCTCTGCCTGGCCTGTCTCCTTTATCTGTCTGTCTCTGCCTGGCCTGTCTCCTTTATCTGTCTGTCTCTGCCTGGCCTGTCTCCTTTATCTGTCTGTCTCTGCCTGGCCTGTCTCCTTTATCTGTCTGTCTCTGCCTGGCTTGTCTCCTTTATCTGTCTGTCTCTGCCTGGCCTTTATCTGTCTCTCTGCCTGGCCTGTCTCCTTTATCTGTCTCTCTGCCTGGCCTGTCTCCTTTATCTGTCTCTCTGCCTGGCCTGTCTCCTTTATCTGTCTCTCTGCCTGGCCTGTCTGTTTCCGTCTAGATTATTCTCTGACAGGTCGACCAGCTGGCTAGTATTTACATTAATGCCAATACAGCCCCGCCCCTAACCACCAAAGAGCCAATCAGAGCACACTAGGCCTGCTTAGAGCTTAAAGATGGCCCTCATTGGCCAGTAGATGAGATGGCCACGCCCCCTCAAAGCTGCTCACAAGAGCTGCATGAGAGAGAAACAGACATATATTTATGTATATATAGAGAGAGAGGGGGAGAGAGAGAGAGAGAGAGAGGGGGAGAGAGACAAAGAGAGCGAGGGAGGCAGAGACAGGCATGGACAGACAGACAGACAGCTGGTCTCTCCTTGTGGGAGGGTGTCTCTTCTTTCCCGGACTTTTCTTTTTCTTCCAGCGAATGCTCATACAGCTGGGCTGTAACCATGGAGATGCCATCACTGCATCGGCACGGTAACACACACACACACACACACAATAAAAATGTGTATGTATGTGAAAGTGTAAATATAATGGCTGTATATTCCATATTTTCAGGGCAGTGTCGGGGGTCCAGGCCATCATGGCATCCTCCGCTGGCATTGTCATCGTCACTTCCTGTCAGGACGTCATGATGGACAGGTGAGTTGTAACACCTGGCGACAGGTGAGTTTGTGGGTTTGTGGGTGTGTGCGTGTCTCTGTGTGTGTGTGTGTGTGTGCGTGTGTGTGGTTGCATGTGGGTTGGTTAATCTCATTTAATTTAATCTGGTTAGTCTCTCCGGACAAGAGAGAGGGTTAGGGCTAGCAGTGATGTGATGAATTACCCAGGGTTCATAGCTGCAAGAAGGCTGCCATTTGTTTTGATAGTCAAAGAAGTCTGAGCTTTCCCTATTTGCCAGGGAAATTACCCACTCCCTCTCTCTCTCTCTCTCTCTCCCCCCCCCCCCCCCCCCCCCCCCCCCCTCTCTCCCCCCTCTCTTCAGACACTGGCTGTCAGAGGGCTACGTCCTCTTTGCAACTCCCTACTTTGTGTTTGACGTCTACGCCATGTTCCTCTGCTACAGACACAAGCTGCAGGTCAAAGGTCACGAGGGGGGGGTGGGGGTGGGGGGCTATCTGCGCCGTGAGCTCCTTCTGGTCCTGCATCACATCGTCATGGTCCTGGCCTGCTGCCCCGCCTCTCTGGTAACCACAGCAACCACTTCACAATGCTACCGCTAACATGAGCATTGCTTTAAAAAAAAAAAAAAAAATCTTAAATCCAATAGTGGAATATAATGTAACGTACATTATATTGACATTAGTTTATCAGCTAATAACTGTAAACCTAAACGTTTCAGAAGACAGAATTGAATGAGAGTTTCAACATTTGATGGCAGGTGTCTTTCATTACACCTGCCGGCTCACCGGCTCTACTTTATCACCGGTACGCAACACAGCGGCGGAGGGATTTCCTTGTTTACCGGGACGCTGTCCCCACAACACAGTCGCTGTCTTCCTCCGCTCAGCTGTTCCTCCAGTAGACTGCCCTCTGGTGGCGCAACAACGCCGGTCTGGGGGAGCCTTTCACTTCCTGGGACTAACAGATCCGGGTACTTTGTGAAAATGTCAACCATGCACCAATCAACGTGGGCCCCACCCACATTTCCCCCCATGTATATAGGGCCGATTCGAGCGACTCGTCCTCGAACTAACGAACGATATGAACGCTGCTATCAAGCTCATCTGGCCGAGCCACCAGCACCGCAGCGGTCCTTTTCAGGACCGACCGGTGTCACCTGCCAGGCCCGGTGGCCTGCCTTGAGGTCCTCCTCGCCGGGCAGCGCACCTTTTCACCACTGAGGCCGCAGACATGGGCCAGGGCCCGTCATCGCCCTCGACCCTTCCTCCCAGGCCTCCACCTCTGCTCCCGTAGCGAGACCACGCCGCCTCGCCGACCCGTCTTTGGCGGGATCTTTGAGGAGGCGGCAGGCGTCAAGGGGGTCCTACAGAACCGTTTCTAGCTGTTTGGGGGCCGTATGCGAGATACAATTTGGAGGCCCCTATTTTTTCAAACGCTACAATCGTAGCGTCAAGCGCGCGATCGTAAGCCACCCCGGACCTACGACCGACGGGGGGGGGGGGGGGGCCCTGGTGCATTTTGGGGGCCCCCTGGTGGCAGGCGGGGCCCTATGCGGCCACATAGTCCGCATATAGCAAGAAACGGCTCTGGGGTCCTAGCAGGTGGACTATTTTAGGCCCCTGGCATCGTTCTGGAGGCCCACCATCTGCCTGCGGTCCCCCGCCCATTAACATGGGTCTTCTCATGTAATCGTCGTTGGGGTGGGGAAGGAGACTTGGGGAGGGTTACATGGGCCACCATGGGTCACCGAGCCATGTGACCTCGGTCCCTGACCGAGACAGGGCGGGTCAGAGGGATCGCCGGATTGGGATCAGGACGCGGTTTGCCGAAGTCCTCATCCGCCAGCAGTCCTACCAGTCAGTATGAGAGAGTAGGTCCCGCTTCGGACCCCGGGGGGACCCGCCCCTTGCCAGAAGGGCCTGTAGGCTGGTACCGGCCGGCGGCGTCCTTTACTTCCCCTTCTTTTCTTAATAAAGATTTTTTTCAAGTCTGTTTACCTGAACGGCAGTACGTCGCACTAACCGAGCAAAAACCTTCAGACTATTGCCCCCCCCCCCCCCCCCCAGCCTGATGGCTGTAGGGCGGCGAGTAAGCGGGGTTCCCGTGTGCTTCATGAGCGAGCTGGGTCCAAGGTACAGGGTACAAGACCCCTAGACCCCGAATTTATTTCCTTCTTCTCCAGTCTCCTACCAATGAGGAGAAGGCTGTGAGGACCCTCTTCACAGGTCGACAGTAGCAGGGTGAAGTCACTTCCTGTTCCTGTCGTTTCAACATTAGGTTGGTTTTATTTAAGTTGGATGGTCAGTGTATACTGACTGGACTAGTTGGGTCTGCCGTACCTAAATGGACCGGACCCTTAATCAATGTGATGAGCTACACCTGTGTTTGTCCTTCCTGTCCACGACGAAGCGGCCTTATATACACAGTGAGAAATGTGGGCAAAATATTCAGTACGGGCGGAATAAGCCCATAAGCCAATCATTGTACAATCATAAAACTAGAGTTATAATAACTTATACCATGGTCTGGGTGAATACTGGATTCTGATTGGCTGGAGGGTGGAGGTTAAAAAGGTTGGTTAACGTACACCTAGGAAAGACGTTGACGCTATGAAGACGCTATGGCCACGTTGCTTGGCAACGCCTGCATACGGGAGATATTAAACAGTCCGCTCAACTTGTAAAAATTAAAAAAACCTCACGATTTTAACTCTAAAACACATTAAAGTATTATTAATTGATTAAATATTTATTTTCCTTCGTAAGTGACCATGGTATAAGCGGGATAATTCCCTTCGAGGTGTCCATTAACAGAAATTAATGGAATTCGCAGAAGTCATTTACTAATGATAAATTAGTAAATGGTTGAGCTTGAACACAAAGTCACACACACACACAGCAGACTCGAAGATACAAGGAGCGAGAAATTAAAACCTGAAATATAATCAACAACAAGATGAGTGGCCTACCATCTTCTGGAAGAGGAAACACGCTTGGGCCTCAGGCTGAGCCTCACCAACAGCAGCTCACTGTCTACTATGTACTCATGTCTATGGAGCACGTCTTTATAAACTATTAATGTATTAATTAATACCTTAGTTAACATGAACACCATTAGTAAATGATTAGTAGACACGTTAGTTAACTGTTAATGCTTATTACTGCATTAACTAATGTTAACTAATGTACCCTTATCGTATGACTATATACTATAATCCTATAATATATATTATATTAATATATGTGTTTATATATTTTATTACTATATATATATATATATATATATATATATGTGTGTGTGTTCTTTTCTCTCCAGTTCTTCAGGCGGGGGAGGGGAGATTACTTCCAGGGCGTTCTCTTCCTTGCTGAGCTCAGCACTCCCTTCATCTGTCTGGGGAAAGTTCTGATCCAGGTACCACTGACCTCTCCTTCTCACATGTTAATAACATTTAACACCTGTTAATAACATATCATATGTTAATAACATCTCTTACATGTTAATAACATCTCTAACATGTTAATAACATTTAACACCTGTTAATAACATATATCATATGTTAATACAATCTATTACTTGTTAATAACATCTCTCACATGTTAATAACATTTAACACCTGTTAATAACATCTATCATATGTTAATACAATCTATTACTTGTTAATAACATCTCTCACATGTTAATAATATTTAACACATGTTAATAACATCTATCATATGTTAATACAATCTATTACTTGTTAATAACATCTCTCACATGTTAATAACATTTAACACCTGTTAATAACATCTATCATATGTTAATACAATCTATTACTTGTTAATAACATCTCTCACATGTTAATAACATTTAACACCTGTTAATAACATCTATCATATGTTAATAACATCTCTTACATGTTAATAACATCTCTCACATGTTAATAACAGCATCAATCGCATAATTTAAATTCACATTTTTAATTCAATTGCATTTTTATTCAATAACATTTATCTCAGTGCAATTAAAATGAGCAGATGATGAAGAGGAAATACTTCCAGAACGTTCTTCTGTCTTTCTTCAGTTCCACCAGCAGCAGACGCTCCTCCACAAGCTCAATGGAGCTGCCGTAATATTCGTCTTCTTCTGCTGTCGTGTCCTGCTGTTCCCCTACCTGTACTACACCTACAGCAGGTAAAGCACCCCCCACCTGTACTACACCTACAGCAGGTAGACCCCGCCCCCTACCTGTACTACACCTACAGCAGGTATGCCACACCCCCTACCTGTACTATACCTACAGCAGGTAGACCCCGCCCCCTACCTGTACTACACCTACGGCAGGTATGCCACACCCCCTGGTCGTTGTGTTTGCGGTGGTTCTGTGTTGCCTGCAGCGCCCTCTGCTGTGTCCTGCAGGTACTCCTCAGTGCCGCTGTACCTGGTGCCTCTGGAGGTGCCGTGGCCCTGCAACCTGGGAGCCGGCCTCCTGATGGGCCTGCAGGTCTACTGGTTCATCCTCATTTGCAGGGGTGCTCTCCGTCTGCTGCTCCACCCAGCTACACCCTGACACCACCACCCACACCCTGACACCACCACCTACACCCTGACACCACCACCACCCACACCCTGACACCACCACCCACACCCTGACACCACCACCACCTACACCCTGACACCACCACCCACACCCTGACACCACCACCCACACCCTGACACCACCACCACCTACACCCTGACACCACCACCCACACCCTGACACCACCACCACCTACACCCTGACACCACCACCCACACCCTGACACCACCACCCACACCCTGACCACACCCACACCCTGACGCCACTACCTACACCCTGACACCACCTACACCCTGAGACCACCACCTACACCCTGACACCACCATCTACATCCTGACACCACCACCTACACCCTGACACCACCACCTACACCCTGACGCCACCACCTACACCACCAGGTGACCACCACCTCGAGCCCCAGATGGTGAGATACTGAGGAGGACTTGGACCTTTGACCTCCACCATGGACTCATTGTTATGTGATGTTATTTATATTATGTATTTATTTATGTATGTATTCCTATTAAATACAAGGACATTAAATGAGTATTCAGATGTCATCTTTGTTAACCTTCTGGTCCCACAGATTATTGTTTTGTTGGAAAAGTATAAACCATAAAATATACCACCGCATTGTTGAATACTTGATTCTGATTGGTCAGTATCGTTCAGAGGGTCTACATTATTTGTCATTATCAGGACACCTCTGTCTTTTACAAATACAACATTAACAACAATGGTCTCATACAGCAATCCACCAGATGTTTCCATGACAACACCAAACACAATATGCTCAAAGCCCTGTGGAACAATATTTCAGTTCCTCTTGCAGTCGATACAAATACAACAATATTATAGATGAAAGTAACTAATATATAAACACTGTTGGAAACTGGTAATAAGCAGAATAAACCAACGCCAACGTTACAACATGTAACATTCTTCTTGACGTGTTGTTCTCGCTGGCGAACACGGCCCACACCTCCTGACCCTCCCAGCCTACAGCAGAAGTTGATCACATGGTTCATTTGTTTCATGAGGGAAACTCCCCTGTAATCTTATCACCACTGTGTTGCTCATAAAGTCAGCTTGAGTTTCATCAATGATTGATCACAAAACTTGATTATTAATGTCAACACCTAAATGTAGAAGCCCTACCCTGATGAACTATGTAATCTCAATCAGGTAGGATAGTGTTCATATGTAATGTCTATATGAGGTAGGATAGTGTTTATATGTCTATATGAGGATAGTGTTTATATGTAATGTCTATATGAGGTAGGATAGTGTTTATATGTCTATATGAGGTAGGATCGTGTTTATATGTCTATATGAGGTAGGATAGTGTTTATATCATGTAATGTCTATATGAGCATTGATCTGCAGCTGTCTCCAATCGGAGCTGCGCAGTCAGACTTTGTTCCAGTAAGGCGCGTCACGTCGCCCTGCCCTCCGGGACACACCGCCCTCACGCCGCGGAGACACCCCGTGTGAGAGACACTCCCTGCCGGACTCCGCTCCGCAGACCTTGTGCTTCTTCCTGGTTCTCCCTGGTTCTTCCTGGATCTGCCCGCAGCCACCCAGACCTCTCACGGTAAGAAGGCGCTCCTCCGCCGGGCTCTCCGGCCAGGCTGAGTCGGCGAGGCTCCGCTCCTCCAGCAGAGGAACCAGGGATCTGGTGAAAGTACTTTAAGGCGGTCTGTGTTAGCATGGCTGTGGGGAAGCAGGCCGCCATTCGGCGTGGAAACATTGGATATTTAGACACGTCCATACCCCCCATACCCCCTACTGTAGGGGCTTCCCGAGCGGCTCCCCAAGCGACTTTACGGGCCTCGGCTCTGCGAGTGACGCCGCTGTTTCCACTTGTCGGGTGACGTGGTTAGGGGTCGTCTGCAAACTACGCACCTTTTTCCTAATGTGTAACTTTACTTTTTTTTTAAATCATGTAATATTTATTTCATATTTAATATTTGATGCAATGCAATGGCTGGTAATCATTTGCTGGTAATGTAGTTATTTATATAATGTAGGCCTAATTGTCAGGTAATATAATAGGAAGTACTAGGAAGCTTCATGCACTAAATCAGAAGTACTAGGAAGCTTCATGCACTAAATCAGAAGTACGAGGCAGCTTCATATGCTAAATCAGAAGTACTAGGCAGCTTCATGTACTAAATCAGAAGTACGAGGCAGCTTCATGCACTAAATCAGAAGTACGAGGCAGCTTCATATGCTAAATCAGAAGTACTAGGAAGCTTCATGCACTAAATCAAAAGTACGAGGCAGCTTCATATACTAAATCAGAAGTACTAGGCAGCTTCATGTGCTAAATCAGAAGTACTAGGCAGCTTCATGTACTAAATCAGAAGTACTAGGCAGCTTCATGTGCTAAATCAGAAGTACTAGGCAGCTTCATGTACTAAATCAGAAGTACTAGGCAGCTTCATGTGCTAAATCAGAAGTACTAGTCAGCTTCATGTGCTAAATCAGAAGTACTAGGCAGCTTCATGTGCTAAATCAGAAGTACTAGGCAGCTTCATGTACTAAATCAGAAGTACTAGGCAGCTTCATGTACTAAATCAGGAGTACTAGGCAGCTTCATGTACTAAATCAGAAGTACTAGTCAGCTTCATGTGCTAAATCAGAAGTACTAGGCAGCTTCATGTACTAAATCAGAAGTACTAGGCAGCTTCATGTGCTAAATCAGAAGTACTAGGCAGCTTCATGTACTAAATCAGAAGTACTCGTCAGCTTCATGTACTAAATCTGGAGTACTAGGCAGCTTCATGTGCTAAATCAGAAGTACTAGGCAGCTTCATGTACTAAATCAGAAGTACTAGGCAGCTTCATGTACTAAATCAGAAGTACTAGGCAGCTTCATGTGCTAAATCAGAAGTACTAGTCAGCTTCATGTACTAAATCAGAAGTACTCGTCAGCTTCATGTACTAAATCAGAAGTACTAGGCAGCTTCATGTGCTAAATCAGAAGTACTAGGCAGCTTCATGTGCTAAATCAGAAGTACTAGGCAGCTTTAATATGTACTAGTTTGGCACTGGTAGCATAAAGCCATGGGGTGTGGTGCATTCATACACAACAACGGTACTATCTTTAAAAATAGTGTCACAAAGTTCTTGTTGTTTGAGCGGTCTAACCTTTATTGACACAGAACTGGTAAAGCTGGCTGGGGAAGAGGCAGTATGTCGCTATGGTGACAGATTTGTCTATTGTATGTAGATGGATGGGGGGGTGTGGTGATGGCCCAGTACAGTGCAGCGCTCAGTAAGATGAAGTGTGTTTGTACAGTCTGATAGCAAACCTGCGCCACTGGTTTCAGGTCACACACACACACACACACACACACACACACACAGAACGTTCCTGTTTTTTCTAAATCATTGCCATTGTTTTACTAACGGTGACAAAGTTGTTACAGTAGTTTTTAAGATCTTATTAATTGGTTATGAATTTGTTTTTAACATTTCATTAGTTATTTATTATTTCATAAGCAGTTTTAACATGTTGTTGACATATAAACAACTCCCTCTCCAGATGTCGAAGAAGGGATCGAACCGAGCGCAGGAGTTTGATGGGCTAGTGGACTCGTCAATCATCCGGATCCCGCCCCACCATTACATCCACGTCCTGGACCAGAACACCAACATCGCCCGCGTGGAGACCGGACCGCTCACCTACATCCGACAGGACAATGAACGGTACAGAACTGTCTGTTGGGTTAGAGATGGATACGTTTAGGGTTAGCTGCATCAGGTATTGGTGGACAATAAAGCCCTCTATGGTAATCAGTTTTAAGTTGTGATTAATCAAGCTCATTACCATAAATGTACATTCATAAATACCCATATATGGTCACGGAACATCCCCTTAACGGGAAATGCGTGATTGAATATGACAAACTGGAAATAGATGATTAAATAGTTGAAGGGATTGGAAGAGCCGACCTGGTGGTGCCGAGGCCGACCTGGTGGTGCCGAGGCCGACCTGGTGGTGCCGAGGCTGACCTGGTGGTGCTGAGGCCGACAGAGTCCTCTGGAGATGGATGTCGCCAGTGTCATTTGCGAGTGCATTTCTGTTTACGTAATTTAATTCATTGTCGGATGGTGATTTCAGTCTATCGCTCTGTGATGTTTGGAGATGTTGGACTGGAAGTCCCTCTTTATATCGGTTCAGACCAGGGATGGAAATTCACACCCGCCACACGCCATTTAAGCGGGTGAATTGTGTCACTTCACCCGCCACTGTGTCGGGTAATACTTTCCAGTCAGGGCCGATCAAATTTGCATATTTAATACAGTCGTCATACGGCCCCCTTCTTCTTCTACGCCTCTTTTGCTGAACTGCGACTGTCAACATCCGGGATAATATACCGGTAACCATAGAGATAATATGCCGGTATCAACATTTGGTCTAGTATGCTGGGCTAATTATTGACATATAAAGAAAGAACTACCAGAGAAAGCAATGTTGCGTTTCCTCGCTGGAGGAACGAGCTGAGGAGAGTGTAGGCCAGGTACAGGTGGGGATGATAGTACGCCTGTCATCCCCAAAGAGAAGCGTTGTTTTAATGAGAGACGGCGAACATCGGGACAGTGGGCAACACCGTGACTGGCTGGTGTTTGACGGGACGAGCCAGACAATGTTCTGTGCTCTCTGTCGTAAACATGCTTCGGATGGCCACAGCTCCAATAGTTTTGTGAGTGGGACACAAAACCTAAAATTGGAAGCCGTGAAGGACCACGAGTCCTCAAAAAGTCACCTTCACGTTTTGAAAATTGCCAAGGGAAAATCAGCGATCAGAAATCAATATTAATGTTATTGTTAATATGTCAATTAGTTTTTTATTGAAAATACTTTGTATAGATGAATTATCCCCAAACTTTTCATCGTAACACCTTTGAAATAAACATGACTATAATGGCAGATACCTGTGTATTGTTTATCATATGCGGTAAGAGTGTAACATTTTCAACTCAGTTCCTTGGTAGCACCTACTTACAGTAAAAATCACTTCTGATGGAAAAAATGATGTGTATGAAAAACACTTCTTATCTATTGTTACTATTATATTGTTTAAAATGTATGCATATATCAAAAATATATAGCGTATAAAAAGTGGCTGGTAAAAAAAATGAGTGGCTGGTAGATTTTTAAATCTACCAGCCACAGTGGCTGGTGGGCAAAAAAGTTAATTTCCATCTCTGGTTCAGACTGATAAGAGACACAACAGACTCTGTGCAGCGGTGTATGGAAACACATTGAATGTACTGTGTGTTAAAGTGATGATACCGGTGCCGCGCCAAAACCAGATGGCCGCACGGCCGGTTAAAGTGGTATCACCCATTCACGTCTGCAGCTGCTTTAATCTGAACCAAACATGCAAATACACATAACCTTATATCAGGTAATAGCAAAGGTGTCTTTGTGGAACTTCAGACTGTAATTAACATGATTTATGGATGTTGTATACAAAATAAAGAAATACTCTAATACTTACAATTATCCTTATGATTCTGCATTAATTTACCATCTCTGTTACCTATATTATGACCAATCCAGTCCTTTAACCAGTTTAAATGTCTTTAAACGGCTATACAGCCCATACAATTCAGTTTTTGGCAGCCAATCACTGGCAAGGACTGCAGCCAGGCATTAAACAGCTTAGCGAGTGCTGGGAAACCCTGCGATGTCTCCTCACTCTCTGAGACGAGCCAGAAACCCGAGGATGGGGAGGCCAATAAGTTGTTGTTCTTCCTCTTCTTATGCAGCCTGCAGCCCCCACCACATCCTCTAACACTACCTGACATGTGATGCACGCACCTCCTACAGATGCCCTGATTTCATAGTTTCATATAACATGACTTCAGTTAGTAATATGAAGCATAGTCAAATTATCTAAATAATGGGCAATTGTCAATCTTACTTGATCCAATTATTGTATAGGCCTACTTTAGGCATAGGACTGTATCATTAAAAATCATGTTACTTCCCATGGGGGAGTTTATTTGTATAAGTTGGTCAAAAGCATTAACTGGTCATGTTTGCAATTTCTTTCTGGTGATTTTCCTTTTCACTGTACTGCTTGCTGTGCGTACGCATGGTCACACCCTGTGTGTACATGTTCCCCTACTGGACGGACATTTTCAAGCCAAGAACAAATTGATAAATCCCACGTTTTGTCTAAAAACTGCGTACGCATGGTTTATGCACAGATTTCTTCAACGTTGATAAATGAGGCCCAGGTTGTGTTTATAACCTGTTTGTTGAATATAAACTGTTTGTTACACGACGCCTCCGGCTAGAACCGGTCTGGATAGTGTCTGTTACTAGGGAGCTGTCATGTACGGTTCAATAGCTAACCCATCATGCTATGTTAACTAACCCATCATGCTATGTTAACTAACCCATCATGCTAGGTTAACTAACCCAACCCATCATGCTAGGTTAACTAACCCATCATGCTAGGTTAACTAACCCATCATGCTAGGTTAACTAACCCATCATGCTAGGTTAACTAACCCATCATGCCAGGTTAACTAATCCATCATGCCAGGTTAACTAATCCATCATGCTATGTTAACTAATCCATCATGCCAGGTTAACTAACCCATCATGCCAGGTTAACTAATCCATCATGCTATGTTAACTAATCCATCATGCCAGGTTAACTAACCCATCATGCTAGGTTAACTAACCCATCATGCTAGGTTAACTAACCCATCATGCCAGGTTAACTAACCCATCATGCCAGGTTAACTAATCCATCATGCCAGGTTAACTAATCCATCATGCTATGTTAACTAACCCATCATGCTAGGTTAACTAACCCATCATGCCAGGTTAACTAATCCATCATGCCAGGTTAACTAATCCATCATGCTATGTTAACTAACCCATCATGCTAGGTTAACTAACCCATCATGCCAGGTTAACTAATCCATCATGCTAGGGATGAAGCCAGAGCTCGATCATTAAGAAAGGAGTTTTGAAACAGAGCCTGTAAAAAAATTAAAAAAATAAAAAGTAAATAAACAGTTTCGCTACTGGTTAGGTATTAGTAGGAGGAGGCGGGCTTTAATACAGGAGTCAGTGACTGATTGGCTGATGGACTTCTTGCAAGAGAGTGGTGTCACCTGGCGGTGTGGGTGTGTTAATTTAATTATCAATGTTAATTGGTGCACAGCAGGGTCACCTGACCTGGTGACCTCAAAGGTTAAAGGTCAGTCTTGTTTTCCCAGAGTGCTCTTCTCTCCGGCCCATATGATCATGGTGCCGCCCCGCCACTACTGCGTCATTGCTAACCCCGTCGCCCGCGACGACCAAGGACAAGTGCTGTTCGACCAATCAGGACAGGCCAAGCTCCGCCACGCAGACCTGGAAATCCGCTTGACGCAGGACCCCTTCCCCCTGTACCCCGGGGAGGAGACCCAGCAGGTACTCACTCACTCACCCACTCACTCACTCACTCACTCACTCACACAGACAGTACCCCAGGGAGGCGAGCCAGCAGTTACACACAAACACCCTTCTCCCTCCCCCCCGCCACCCCCCCCCCCCCCCCCCCAACAGGAAGTGACCCCGCTGGCCATCGTGTATCCCAACACGGCGCTGAGGCTGCAGGCGCTGCTGGACTTTGATGACGTGAGCGGTGGAAAGAAGAGGGTGGCAGGAGATGAGTGGCTGTTTGAGGGACCTGGTGGGACACACACACACACACACACACACACACACACACACACACACACACACACACACACACACACACACACACACACACACACACACACACACACACACACACACACTCCACATTAGGATGACATCACTTGGTCTATAGTCCCGCCCCCTGGAGGTGAAACACTGGATGTAACATCCAGTATTGAGTAATAATGAAGTGTGTATGTAATATGTGGTAATATAATAACTACTGTGTGTGTGTGTGTGTGTGTGTGTGTGGTTGCTAGGGACCTACATCCCCAGGAAGGAGGTGGTTGTCTTGGAGACGGTGAAGGCAACGGTGATCCGAGAGAACCAGGCCATCCGCCTCCGCGCCCGCAAGGAGGGGGTGGACCGGGGGGACGTGCAACGAGTCACCGGTACACATGCTCACTCACTCAGTCACTCACTCACTCACTCAGTCACTCACTCACTCACTCACTCTCTCACTCTCTCACTCTCTCACCCTGGTAGGTGAGGAGTGGCTGGTCAGGAAGGTGGGGGCGTATCTTCCCGGAGCTCACGAAGAAGTCATAGACATCGTCCACGCCTTCATCCTCACTGACAAGGTCTGCCTCACGTTTACCTTACATACATGTTACCTGTAGCTCACATGTTACATTACATACATGTTACCTGTACCTTACATGTTACCTGTACCTTGCATGTTACATTACATACATGTTACCTGTACCTTACATGTTACCTGTACCTTGCATGTTACATTACATACATGTTACCTGTACCTTGCATGTTACATTACATACATGTTACCTGTACCTTGCATGTTACATTACATACATGTTACCTGTACCTTGCATGTTACATTACATACATGTTACCTGTACCTTGCATGTTACATTACATACATGTTACCTGTACCTTACATGTTACATTACATACATGTTACCTGTACCTTACATGTTACATTACATACATGTTACCTGTACCTTACATGTTACATTACATACATGTTACCTGTACCTTACATGTTACCTGTACCTCACATGTTACATTACATACATGTTACCTGTACCTTACATGTTACATTACATACATGTTACCTGTACCTTACATGTTACATTACATACATGTTACCTGTACCTTACATGTTACCTGTACCTCACATGTTACATTACATACATGTTACCTGTACCTTACATGTTGCATTACATACATGTTACCTGTACCTTACATGTTACCTTACAAACATGTTACATTACATACATGTTACCTCTACCTCACATGTTACATTACATACATGTTACCTGTACCTTACATGTTACCTTACAAACATGTTACATTACATACATGTTACCTGTACCTCACATGTTACATTACATACATGTTGCCTGTACCTCACATGTTACATTACATACATGTTACCTGTACCTTACATGTTACCTGTACCTCACATGTTACATTACATACATGTTACCTGTACCTCACATGTTACATTACATACATGTTACCTGTACCTCACATGTTACATTACATACATGTTACCTGTACCTCACATGTTACATTACATACATGTTACCTGTACCTCACATGTTACATTACATATATGTTACCTGTACCTTACATGTTACCTGTACCTCACATGTTACATTACATACATGTTACCTGTACCTTACATGTTACCTTACAAACATGATACATTACATACATGTTACCTGTACCTCACATGTTACATTACATGCATGTTACCTGTACCTCACATGTTACATTACATACATGTTACCTGTACCTCACATGTTACATTACATATATGTTACCTGTACCTTACATGTTACCTGTACCTCACATGTTACATTACATACATGTTACCTGTACCTTACATGTTACCTTACAAACATGTTACATTACATACATGTTACCTGTACCTCACATGTTACATTACATACATGTTACCTGTACCTCACATGTTACATTACATACATGTTACCTGTACCTCACATGTTACATTACATACATGTTACCTGTACCTCACATGTTACATTACATATATGTTACCTGTACCTTACATGTTACCTGTACCTCACATGTTACATTACATACATGTTACCTGTACCTTACATGTTACCTTACAAACATGTTACATTACATACATGTTACCTGTACCTCACATGTTACATTACATACATGTTACCTGTACCTCACATGTTACATTACATACATGTTACCTGTACCTCACATGTTACATTACATACATGTTACCTGTACCTCACATGTTACATTACATATATGTTACCTGTACCTTACATGTTACCTGTACCTCACATGTTACATTACATACATGTTACCTGTACCTTACATGTTACCTTACAAACATGATACATTACATACATGTTACCTGTACCTCACATGTTACATTACATACATGTTACCTTACAAACATGATACATTACATACATGTTACCTGTACCTCACATGTTACATTACATACATGTTACCTGTACCTTACATGTTACCTTACAAACATGTTACATTACATACATGTTACCTGTACCTCACATGTTACATTACATACATGTTACCTGTACCTCACATGTTACATTACATACATGTTACCTGTACCTCACATGTTACATTACATATATGTTACCTGTACCTTACATGTTACCTGTACCTCACATGTTACATTACATACATGTTACCTGTACCTTACATGTTACCTTACAAACATGTTACATTACATACATGTTACCTGTACCTCACATGTTACATTACATACATGTTACCTGTACCTCACATGTTACATTACATACATGTTACCTGTACCTCACATGTTACATTACATACATGTTACCTGTACCTCACATGTTACATTACATATATGTTACCTGTACCTTACATGTTACCTGTACCTCACATGTTACATTACATACATGTTCCCTGTACCTCACATGTTATGGTTGGTCTGTCTTGATTTCTAAAATGTCATTATTATTCTCTCCTCTCTCCCCCCTCTCTCAGCGGGCGCTCCATGTCCGTGCGCTGCGTCACTTTAAGGATGCGGGCGGTCGTGACCGGCGGACGGGGGAGGAGTGGCTGGTGACGCTGGCGGACCGCGAGGCGCACATCCCCGCCGTAGCGGAGGAGGTGGTGGGTGTGGTGGAGGTGACCACGCTCAGCAGCAGGCAGTACTGCGTGGTCCTGGACCCGGTCGGAGCTGATGGGAAACCACAGCTGGGCCAGAAGAGGGTCATCAAGGTAACGCTGCACCGCCCTCCTTACCCACCTCCTCACCCTGGGAGGAAGGATGGAAAGATCTACCTCTAACACCACCTGTTCTCGTCTCCTCTCTCCTCGTCTCTCTCCTCCTCTCTCCTCCTGCAGGGGGAGCGCTCCTTCTTCCTGCGTCCGGGGGAGAGTCTGGAGGACGGGATCCAGGACGTCTACATCCTGTCTGAAGACGAGGGGCTGGTGCTCCGCGCTGTGGAGACCTTCCATGACTCAGACCAGGTGAGCCTAGCTAAACCACCTAGCCTAGCATAGCTAAACCACCTAGCCTAGCTAAACCGCCTAGCATAGCTAAACCGCCTAGCATAGCTAAACCACCTAGACTAGCTAAACCACCTAGCCTAGCATAGCTAAACCACCTAGCCTAGCTAAACTGCCTAGCCTAGCTAAACCGCCTGGCATAGCTAAACCGCCTAGACTAGCTAAACCGCCTAGACTAGCTAAACCACCTAGCCTAGCTAAACTGCCTAGCCTAGCTAAACCGCCTGGCATAGCTAAACCGCCTAGACTAGCTAAACCGCCTAGACTAGCTAAACCACCTAGCCTAGCATTTGCTAAACCGCCTAGCATAGCTAATCCACCTAGACTAGCTAAACCACCTAGACTAGCTAAACCACCTAGCCTAGCTAAACCACCTAGCCTAGCTAAACCGCCTAGTCTAGCATGGCTAAACCACCTAGCCTAGCCTAGCTAAACCGCCTAGCCTAGCCAAATCACACGGCCTAGCTAAACCACCTAACCTAGCCTAGTGAAACCACCTAGCCTAGCCGCCTAGCTAAACCAACCAGCCTAGCTAACACTAATCCAGCCAAGCTAACGCTAATCCAGCCAAGCTAACGCTAAATGCTAAGATGTATTTCTTCTTCTTGATTTTTGCTTCAGCTTTCTTTCTCATATTTCTTCCCTTTTCCTCCTAACTAAACTGTTCCTCCACTCCTTTTTTCTCTCATCCCTCTCTCCCTCACCTCCACTCCACCGCCTCCTTCCTTCTCCTCCTTCTCTCATCCTCCATTCTTCTCAGTTGCATCCTCCCCTGCTTGTCCCTCCAGCTTCTCCCTCACCCCCCCAGAGCATCGCCTCTCTAACCTGTCTCTCCCACCTCCTCTCTCTCCCCCACTCTCTCTGCCTCCCCCAGGAGGAGGAGGAGCTGGAAGAGGAGGCCCAGAGGGCCAAGCGCTCCAAGACTGTCCGTCGTCCTGGCGACCGCTGGATGCTGCGGGGGCCGATAGAGTACGTTCCCCCGGTAACGGTGGAGGTGATGGTGCGGCGCCAGGCTATCCCATTGGACGAGAACGAGGGACTGTACGTCCGCGACATCAAGTCAGGGAAGGTAGGCTATGGCTATAGTAGTTGGACTGGTTATACCAGTTATACTAGTCGTATTAGTCGTAGTATTTATACTTGTAGTAGTTGTACTGGTTATACTAGTTATACTAGTTGTACTAGTCGTATTAGTTGTATTAGTTATACTTGTAGTAGTTGTACTGGTTATACTAGTTATACTAGTTGTATTAGTTGTATTAGTTATACTTGTAGTAGTTGTACTGATACTAGTTGTTGCAGTAGTTGTACTGTGTGTGTGTTTGTAGGTGCGTGCGGTCATCGGCCACACCTACATGCTGACCCAGGATGAGGAGTTGTGGGAGAAGGACCTCCCCCCCAACGTGGAGAAGCTGCTGGCGTCGGGCCGCGACCCCCTGACCCACCGCTCGGACCGCTCCACCCCCGAGGACACGCCCCCCCGCGACCGCACCCACGTCATCTCTTACCGCGTGCCCCACAACGCCGCCGTGCAGGTCTACGACTACCGCGAGAAGAAAGCCAGGTAGCACCTAGCCTAGCTAAACCTCCTAGCCTACCTAAACCACCTAGCCTACCCAGCAAACCCACCTAGCCTAGCAAACCCACCTAGCCTACCTAAACCACCTAGCCTACCTAAACTACCTAGCCTACCCAGCAAACCCACCTAGCCTACCTAAACTACCTAGCCTACCCAGCAAACCCACCTAGCCTAGCAAACCCACCTAGCCTACCTAAACTACCTAGCCTACCCAGCAAACCCACCTAGCCTAGCTAAACCACCTAGCCTACCTAAACTACCTAGCCTACCCAGCAAACCCACCTAGCCTACCTAAACTACCTAGCCTACCCAGCAAACCCACCTAGCCTAGCTAAACCACCTAGCCTACCTAAACTACCTAGCCTACCCAGCAAACCCACCTAGCCTAGCTAAACCACCTAGCCTACCTAAACTACCTAGCCTACCCAGCAAACCCACCTAGCCTACCTAAACTACCTAGCCTACCCAGCAAACCCACCTAGCCTAGCAAACCCACCTAGCCTACCTAAACTACCTAGCCTACCCAGCAAACCCACCTAGCCTAGCTAAACCACCTAGCCTACCTAAACTACCTAGCCTACCCAGCAAACCCACCTAGCCTAGCAAACCCACCTAGCCTACCTAAACTACCTAGCCTACCCAGCAAACCCACCTAGCCTAGCAAACCCACCTAGCCTACCTAAACCACCTAGCCTACCTAAACTACCTAGCCTACCCAGCAAACCCACCTAGCCTAGCTAAACCACCTAGCCTACCTAAACTACCTAGCCTACCCAGCAAACCCACCTAGCCTAGCAAACCCACCTAGCCTACCTAAACCACCTAGCCTACCTAAACTACCTAGCCTACCCAGCAAACCCACCTAGCCTAGCAAACCCACCTAGCCTACCTAAACCACCTAGCCTACCTAAACTACCTAGCCTACCCAGCAAACCCACCTAGCCTAGCAAACCCACCTAGCCTACCTAAACTACCTAGCCTACCCAGCAAACCCACCTAGCCTAGCTAAACCACCTAGCCTACCTAAACTACCTAGCCTACCCAGCAAACCCACCTAGCCTACCTAAACTACCTAGCCTACCCAGCAAACCCACCTAGCCTAGCTAAACCACCTAGCCTACCTAAACTACCTAGCCTACCCAGCAAACCCACCTAGCCTAGCAAACCCACCTAGCCTACCTAAACTACCTAGCCTACCCAGCAAACCCACCTAGCCTAGCAAACCCACCTAGCCTACCTAAACTACCTAGCCTACCCAGCAAACCCACCTAGCCTAGCAAACCCACCTAGCCTACCTAAACCACCTAGCCTACCTAAACTACCTAGCCTACCCAGCAAACCCACCTAGCCTAGCTAAACCACCTAGCCTACCTAAACTACCTAGCCTACCCAGCAAACCCACCTAGCCTAGCAAACCCACCTAGCCTACCTAAACCACCTAGCCTACCTAAACTACCTAGCCTACCCAGCAAACCCACCTAGCCTAGCAAACCCACCTAGCCTACCTAAACTACCTAGCCTACCCAGCAAACCCACCTAGCCTACCTAAACTACCTAGCCTACCTAAACCACCTAGCCTAGCTAAACTACCTAGCCTACCCAGCAAACCCACCTAGCCTAGCTAAACCACATTGATGGGTGGTGTTGTGTTGTGGTGTGGTGTTGCCAGGGTGGTGTTCGGTCCAGAGCTGGTGATGTTGGGTCCGGATGAGCAGTTCACAGTGTTGTCTCTGTCAGGAGACAAACCCAAGAGACCCAACGTTAACAAGGCAGTCTGCCTCCTCCTCGGTCCGGACTTCTTCACCGACATAATCGTCATAGAAACGGCCGACCACGCCCGCCTGCAGCTCCAGCTGTCCTACAACTGGTAGAGTGTGTGTGTGTGTGTGTGTGTGTGTGCGTGTGCGTGTGCGTGTGTGTGTGTGTGTGTGTGTGCGTGTGTGTGTGTGTGTGCGTGTGCGTCTGACTGTGTTACTCTCTGAACCTCAGGCATTTCGAGGTCCAGGCCCAACTGGACGCCAGTCAGGCCACAGCTCTGTTCTCGGTTCCGGACTTTGTGGGCGACGCGTGTAAAGCCATCGCCTCGCGCATCCGTGGAGCCGTCGCGTCCGTGCAGTTCGACGATTTCCACAAGGTCTGACTGCCTGTCTGTGAATTAAGTTAACAATAAAGTTAAAAATGTTCTTACAGTTGACAACATGAAACTTTCATACTATATTTATAGATATCTACACGGTATCTATGATTATAGGTATCAGTACTACAAGGTGTCCAGTATGTTTAGATATCTGGTTGTGTTTTCCCATCAGAACTCCAACCGGATCATTTGCTCTGCGGTGTTTGGTTTCGATGAGAAGCTGGCGGTCCGCTCCGTCCTGCGCTTCTCCCAGAACCGGCTGGTGATCAGCAGCGTGGACATCCAGTCTGTGGAGCCGGTGGACCAGCGGACGCGCGACGCGCTGCAGAAGAGCGTCCAGCTGGCCATCGAGATCACCACCAACTCTCAGGAGGCGGCCGCGCGGTGACCATCCTATTTATACACCAAACAATAACAACTTCATTTATCCTGACAGAATAACTTTATTTGATGTGTGTGTGTGTGTGTGTGTGTGTGTGTGTGTGTGTGTGTGTAGCCACGAGGCGGAGCGTCTCGAGCAGGAGGCGCGTGGTAGGCTCGAGCGCCAGCGAATCACAGACCAGGCCGAGGCCGAGCGCGCTCGCAAGGAGCTGCTGGAGCTTGAGGCACTCAGGTAGGCTGTTGCCGTAGTTAGGTTACTGTGGTAACCAGGGAGACCTTGGGTGTATGTGTGTGTTACAATGTCAATGTGTGTGTGTGTGTGTGTGTGTGTAGTGCAGCGGTTGAGAGTACAGGAGCGGCGAAGGCGGAGGCCCAGTCCCGGGCCGAGGCTGCTCGGATCCAGGGGGAGGCGGCCGTCAACGAGGCCAAACTCAAGGCTGAGGCCCAGCGCATCGAGGCGGTAAATACCTAACTGACATAACTGACCCCTTAAATACCCCTCCACTGACCCCGTAACTACCCTGGAGTCATGATGGTTGTGTGTGTGTGTGTGTGTGTTTGTGTAGGAGGGGGAGCTTCAACGTCTGACGAAGGCGCGGGACCAGGAGCTGTCCTACCGGAAGCAGATGGACCTGCTGGAGGTGGACAAGCAGCAGAGGCTGGCCCAGATCGAGACCCAGCGCTTCAGTGACGTCATGACGAGTCTGGGCAGCGACACGCTGACGGACATCGCCCGCGCTGGTCCTGAGATGCAGGTACCTGACCTCCCGCTGTGACCCCACATGACCTCACTATTGAATACAAAACATACATTTCCATTTCCAAAGTAAAATAAGTGAAAAAAGTTAAATTACAATACAAAATAAATTAAATAGTCAACAAATACAAGATAAACCTAAAAATGTATATACAGTGAAAAAGTTCATTTTGAATAAGGTGATAATTCTGTGTGTGTCTCTGTGTTTCTCAGGCCAAACTGCTCCAGTCTCTGGGTATTAAGTCGACTCTCATCACAGACGGCTCCTCCCCCATCAACCTGTTCACCACCGCCAACGGTCTGCTGGGGGGGCTGGCGGGCCAGTCGGCCCCCTGATGATGTCCTCCATGCTGTGACATCGCAGTTCTTCCAGCAGAAGCTTCCTACCAAAGAAAATCGCCCCCCCGCTTCCATGCTTCCTGATAACATTCTGATAACACTCACTATTAGATGCACGACATAGTAACGTCTTCAGTAAAGCAGTGATGTTTCTGTCCTTTATAAAGTTCTGTTTGAATCTTAAAAGCCTGCGGTGGCCCTGTTTCCTGTTTAGCTCATCTTATCTCATCTCACAGTTTCAGTTGTCTTGTTTAAAATTTCACCCAATAAAACTTTTCGAGAATGGCCCTTTCCGGTCTTGGGATGCTGGGACTCCCTGGTGTCTGTCCCAGCATCCCAAGTGTATTGAGTGTATTTTCTCTGTCTGTGGAATTGGAAATGGTTGTAACTTATAAGAGAGCTGTGGGAAACGGTACAAAAAGTAAGTAAAGTAAAAAAAAATCGTTGAATATTGGGGTTTTGTCTTCTACACACACCGGGTCGGATATGTTTCAGTTTTTTTATCTATACTTTTATGTATTGCGCTCCACCTGAAAATGTATAGGCCACCGACTTCTTATGTTCCAGCTCCTTACTTTACCAATTTATACATACATAGGTCAGGTGTAGTGAGATAAAGATGAGATATTACTTTATTAAATTCAATTGCAGCAGTTACCAGTACAAAGTAGGAAAGGAGAAAATGTATACAGTGCAACTATACAGATAAACAATATACAAGTAAAATAGTGAGAGTATCAAGAAAGTGCAATAACCATATAGCCATAAACGTGCAGAAATGTAAATGTAGGTATCAAATATTAATGTGGGCCCAGACTGGTACAACATCCTCAGCATGTTACCATGGCTACCATGCTGAGGATAAATACTAATACTGTCACTGAAGGTGGATCAGGTAGCGAGCAACGCTATATTAAACACCAGGGAAGTCCTCATCACTTCAGAGCCTCTATATTCAGTGAAGTGGCCTTCGCCAAAGAGCCTATAATAGCTTTGATAAAATATAAGTTGTTGGAGTTCAACATCGCCACCTGAAATACTAAATAGTTCAAGTTAACCACTTCCCCCAACAGGATCGTACTGGACGGACTCCCAGTTCATCCCCTTTTCTTCCTCATCTCATTGGTCGTTCCTGATCTCAACTCTCATTGGCTGTTGCCAGCGTACTAGTCATCTCAGTGCGCGCACCCACGTACAATAGAAACTCAACAAAGACCCGTTTAATTATGGTGAGATTTACACACCAAAAAAAAAAATACGGTGATTTATAGTTTGGAGCTCGTCGCCCTACTGTAAAACTCGTTATGCTGTCTGAAACGACAACACATGATCTCACTACGGTGGCCGACCAGCTCAGCGTGGCTACCGCCGCATGGAGGAAGTGGGTTCATTACGAAGAGGCGGCTCTTAAAGTGTATTTAGTGGCTCTTAAAAGAGCCGTTTTGGGGGACGTTAACGCAGTCGGGTTTAGGCGCGTTCTCCGCGGATGCGGCGGGCCAGCTGGATGTCTTTGGGCATGATGGTGACCCTCTTGGCGTGGATGGCGCACAGGTTGGTGTCCTCGAACAGGCCGACCAGGTAGGCCTCGCTGGCCTCCTGGAGAGCCATGACGGCGGAGCTCTGGAAGCGCAGGTCGGTCTTGAAGTCCTGGGCGATCTCTCTCACCAGCCGCTGGAAGGGCAGCTTGCGGATCAGCAGCTCGGTGGACTTCTGGTACCGGCGGATCTCTCTCAGAGCCACGGTACCGGGCCTGTAGCGATGGGGCTTCTTCACGCCGCCGGTGGCCGGGGCGCTCTTACGGGCGGCCTTGGTGGCGAGCTGCTTCCTGGGCGCCTTGCCGCCGGTGGACTTACGAGCGGTCTGCTTGGTTCTGGCCATTTCAGAGGAGTCTTCAGAGTAGAAGTGTGAATTTGTGCCGCTGAACGGAGTTTATATAGCCAGCCCCCGGAGAACCGCCTCGCGCGGATTGGCCCTAAAAGTCCCGCCCTCACGTTTGCGCGCGCCCATGTATTTCCTCGCCGTCATTTCAGATTTAACCCTTTCCCGCGTTTTACATTTAAAATTACCACCCAACGGTTTGGCTTAATTTACATTTAGCATATGCTTTTGTCCAAAGCGACTTACAATAACTAAGTACATAAGTAAGTACATTTGTTAGGAGAAAGTGCAACACTAAACCACTATCAATAGATTAAGTAGAGTTAAACCACTAAGCTATCAGAGTAATGTACCAAATAATTTCGACCTAGTAGGCCTGCACAGCTTGAATACTACATAGTAGTGTATTGTATAGCGTCAGGCGGCCCAAAAAGACTAAGTGACGTCCTGAACTACAACTAAATATAGTTTTATGGCGTTGTATTTGTGTGTTGTATTCATGCTGTGCCATGTCGAAATTATTGCTTAATGTCTTCGATATGGGTTTAGTGTCGCACCGTCTCCTTACAAATGTACAAATTGTACGTATAAACTTACTACTTATATAGCATCAATATATTAAGCTGTTATTGCAACCTTTCATATGGCCTGATATATCTTAATGATACATCATTCATCGGTTAAGATGAGCTTCATTATAGACATAAGGCAACAGAATACTCTTAAGGTTGTGTGGTTGGCTCTTAAAAGAGCCGTTGGGTTTGGAGAAGCTGCGCAGCATCTACTTCTTCTTGGGGGCCTTCTTCGCTGCTTTGGGCTTTGCCGCCTTCTTTCGCGGGTGATTTTTTGGGCCGCGGGCTTGGCGGCCTTCTTGGGGCTCTTGACGGCTTTCTTGGCGGGCTTGGCCGCCGCCTTCTTGGCCGCGACGGGCTTCTTCGCCTTCTTCGGGGTGGCTTTCTTCGCGGCCGGCTTCTTGGCTGCGGGCTTCTTGGCTTTCTTCGGGGTCGCCTTCTTGGCGACGACGGCTTTCTTGGCGGCGGGCTTTCTTCGCTTTCGGGGCAGCGGCGGCCTTCTTAGCCGCGGGCTTCTTCAGCTCCTTGCTGATCTTGAAGGACCCGGAGGCTCCGGTCCCCTTGTGCTGGAGCAGGACCCCCTTGGTCACCAGGGCCCTCACGGCGACCTTGACGCGGGAGTTGTTCTTCTCCACGTCGTAGCCGCCGGCCACCAGAAACTTCTTGAGCGCCGGCAGAGAGACTCCGTTGCGCTCCTTGGACGCGGACACGGCCTTGACGATCAGGTCGTTGACGCTGGGTCCGACCCGCTTCGGCTTGGCGGCCGTCTTCTTCTTGGGGGCTTTCACCGGTGAGGCGGCGGGTGCGGCAGCAGGCGCGACTTCAGCCATTTTCAGTTTTGAGTCTGGAACAGAAAGATGGCTGAGCGGCGCCAGTGGGCCGTCCTTATACACACGGTGAGAACCGTACAGACTCAACCGGTGAACCACTTCTCCCGAGGGGAGAAGGATCGTCTCGTTTGTGTTTCCTCCAACATTTTAACCGGATAAAATTCGCACACGAGTGGTAATATTTGACACGTTTAGTGAATAAACTACAAGAAGACATGTTTAAGTGTGCAGCCGACCGAGCGGTGTGCGCCGTGGCTGTAGATACTGTCAATAAAAAACCCTTTATTGCGACGCGACGCGGTTTTGATACCAATGCGTTTACTTTGACATTAGTTTTAAATGACACCTGAGGGTTGTGTGAATGCGGACAGACCGTTTCCATGAGACGGAGACTTCAGACCAACAGGTGGAGGTGATCAACGTGTCCTGGGTGGCTGTAGTTTAGGTTAAAATCAACGTTTTTAGTGGCTGGTAAACACACAGTAGGAGAAGTTCGTATAGCAGCCAGGACAACCCGACATGTACATCTGTATGGGTCTAAAATACACATTTATGTAATTCAACAAACGCTTTTGACATTTTATGATGCTTAATATTCGGTTTGAAATCCACTGTTAACGTCGTTATCTGTATGCAGCGGAACTGGTCATCATCTGTGATGTCCTGGATCATATTGGAGAGATTTGACTCGGTCTACTTTGTTTTGTTTTCTAGTATATTTTAAGACAAATATAGGTTTTTGACCAAATCGGAGTCCTGCTGATATGAATCTGCACAATAGTATATTATATTTTAGATTTTTTAAAAACGTTTATCAATTTAGCAATCCCATACAATACATCAGAATGATCACGTGAGAACAAAAAAGGTGTCAAACAGTAAATGCATCGTGCATTTTACAGTTGTCTGTCTTTGAGCCATTTTACCAAAAATAAAACAAAAATGACCAGCAAAGCGAAAACCAATTGTTGAAGAAAGTATAATTTGATAAATATGAACAATCATATAGGCCTACATAATATCCATAATATGCTTTGCAGATACTTCCCTGGATCTGAACCACCCAAACCCTAAGGGCCAGCATCTGTGACCCAATATTTAATCTTAACCATCCAGTGCATCATGGGAATTAACAAGCTCTCTGCCACACCTGTTACAGCGATGCATTGCAACAGTACTGCATTACAACAGCGAATAGTCAATGGATTTATAAAGTGCTTTTCAGACCTGTGGCCACTCAATTCTCTTTAACATTATTGCAAACAAACAAACAATATCTCTCAGGCCACTGCTGCCCAGTACACAGCACAGTACATTACAACAGTACTATAGTACTGAAATCCATAGTACAAAAATCAGTGGAAGCAGATGAGTTAGACTAGCTGTCAGTGAAGTGAGGGTAAAATACACCATTCCGGCTTCTCCAAAGTAAAGAGCGGTCGCACAGGGACAGAAGATGATCATTAACTCAAAATGTAGCTCCAAAACAAACAAGATGGTCTTTTTTTGAGAACCGGTTACATATCTTGAAACCATATGAAATGAATGCACATGAATTGGAATTATGACACAGCTTTGTTGAATACTCGATTCTGATTGGTCATTTATGGCATTCTAAGGTCTGTTCTGAATAACAGACCGTTGCTGTGGACGCTATAAAGAATTAGAATCTAACAGCCTAATTCTTTTAGCAGAAGCAATAAAATAATTTTTAAATCAATTAAGTGTTTTTTGCTATAATTTCTGTCAATTTATTGATTTCTTTAGTAAGTATGGGAGAAATGTGCTATATGTTTAAAGAAAGTATAATCATTTTCTTGCCTATAGATTGCCGCTAGATTAATTAAAATAAGTGTGGAGAAACACAGAGTCAGAAATGGGTGACTCTTATAAATAAATCTTAGATGTTTAGTTCCCCCAATATAGTTAGATTCTCAGGGCTAAACTAAGCAGAACAGAATAGATGGTACGGTCCACAGAAGCTTTATTATTGGGGTTTGCACTATGGTTTGCACCCCCTGCCCAGGAAGTCATTATCTTTGCGTCCTCTCCACACTTGCAAGAGCACAAGAGGTGACAACCAGGTGGGAACATTTGGCCCCTTGGCTAAAATCCAACACCTTGATTAGTTCCTGGGGTGGCCAGATAAGACAGAGAAGGCATTATTCTTGCCTTATTGACCATGTGGTCCTTCAAAGCTGTTAATTAAACGGCAAGATATACTCAATATATATTAAACACCTGATGAGATACATACAAATCGTCCTTACAAGAATGATTAACATTATCTTCAACTGGGAAAAACTAGAAGGAAATGGAAATGTGATGAATTGGAGTGTTTCTTTTAACACTATGGTGTCTTTCTGCCAGTTTGTACCTCCCCCTCGTCTCTACATCTGGCAGCTCTCCCCCGCCTGGCTAGTGGAGATTATACATCTTCTCTGAGAATCAAGGGTGTCGGCCCACGCACTCAAGTCTCTTTTTCTCTATTGTACTTACACTTATTTATGTTTAATTAGTTAACGTTACATTCAAAGTTTAATCATTGCATACTTTGAGTGGATTCCGAAATCATAAATTGTAGTATTTTTTTCTATTGGTTGAATGAATGTATTGTTTGAGTAGAAGTGATTGTCATTGTGCTCATACATGTTGACACACATCTTTATGTGTCATATTTGGTAGATACATTTTTTTTTTTATTGGTTACTTTACTCACAATTGGTATTTGTTATATGTGTAAACTACCTCAGGTCAGTGATTTAGTTTGTAGATAATTTCATCTCATAAGTACATTTGCTGTAGAAGTGTAATGGTATGTCCAGCTGGTGTGGAGCTATGGAAAGGGCCACAGGGGAGCTGCCTAGATCTGTTCTAAGATCACTGGAATCCAGCTCAAGAGTATAAGCTCATTGTGGATCAAACATGCAGTCCAGAAAGCTACATGCATTATCAGTCAGCCTGACCATGTCCTCAGTGAGGAATTCACACTAATGCCCTCAGGGCGGCGTTATTATTCAATCAGGCCAAGAACAATGAGGTACTCCCACTATTTTATCCCTGCAACCATCAGGTTGCTAGATGATAAAAGTTAGGAGTAGCTGGAGAGCACACCAGTGTTTCCAGGTGCAGGGTGGTAGTTACAGACAGGCTGAAATTAATTGTGAATTGTGAGTTGAATGTGTGTGTCGGGACTGCTGTTGATATACGCTTTTGTTTCGTCTACTTCTTATTGCTATTTATAGTATTTATTAAGAAATGTATTATGTGAAACTGGAAACTAAATTGCCCATCCTGGGATAAAAAAAGTATTTCTAATCTAATCTAATCTTTAGGTCCAAATAAGGAAACAATGCATAGGTTGATGTGATTGGCTAGTGCATCTCTTATTTTGTTGAAGTGTGGTTTATCCATGACATAAGTAACTGTGTAATAACTGGGATAATGTACAGGTCAATATTGTGAAATAAACACTGACTGTCCTGAACACCTAAACATTACCCCCTTACACATAATGTCAATTTTATTTGTATCACCCTTAATCACAGTTAGACTCCAAGGGCTTCACAGGCCATATATTTATGACACCCCCAAACCCTAGAAATAAAGGGCAATAACATAACTCCCTTAATTACATTGTTGGTATTGTCAAAAAGCTAGTGGACAGGTTAAATGAATGGCTTTATGGCTTCCTAGCTATAGGAAGGGAGGACAGGGGAGCTATGGGACCCTGCATCTCCACACACTTGTGTGTGGAAAACATTTCATATCAGGTAAGAGCTAACGTGACATGGCTGACTTATCTTGTCCTGCAGGTCATTAGGCCCCTAACGACAATTGGGTGAAATACCTTCTAAAATGCGCGCCAAGAATTCAACTTTAGGCGCGATGTGATTGGGCAGCCGTTGACTCCGCCCCTTAAGTCTGCAGACATAAAAGAGCCCGTGTCGCAGCGGAACAGTACGCTCAGTTTGAAACGATATACTGAAACATGTCTGGAAGAGGAAAGACCGGAGGCAAGGCCAGGGCGAAGGCCAAGACTCGCTCCTCCCGCGCCGGGCTCCAGTTCCCCGTGGGCCGCGTCCACAGACTTCCTCCGCAAGGGGAACTACGCTCAGCGCGTCGGCGCCGGAGCTCCCGTCTACCTGGCGGCGGTGCTGGAGTACCTGACCGCTGAGATCCTGGAGTTGGCCGGGAACGCCGCCCGCGACAACAAGAAGACCCGCATCATCCCCCGCCACCTGCAGCTGGCCGTCCGCAACGACGAGGAGCTCAACAAGCTCCTGGGCGGAGTGACCATCGCCCAGGGCGGCGTGCTGCCCAACATCCAGGCCGTCCTGCTGCCCAAGAAGACCGAGAAGCCCGCCAAGAAGTAGACCAACACAAAGTCCGCTTGAAACCACAAAGGCTCTTTTAAGAGCCACCCACTTCTTCTCTAAGAGCTACTCCTGTTGACCACAATGTCAACAAGAACAAACAGTGCCAAGAAATTGCATGTCAAATCAGTCAACTTGTTAAATTGGATGCCAACATTATGTTGGGACCATGATGTATTGCACTTGGTCCAGCTTTGCGCGACCACCAGTGTAAACTAGCACGTCCTCTGGCATGTTTTGCCAACTGATCGGCTCAGATTGGGATTCGCTTGATTGTGTCTAACCAGGCGAGACTTGGTTAAACTAAGGACTTATTGTAAGTGTTGGTTCATGTAACTAACGGTTACTGTAACGACGGTAAACCAGAGTGATTTGTATAGTCGAAAGGCTCATAAATGTATACCGCCCTCCACAACAGTTGGCTGCGACCAAGTCATTTGCTGATAAAGTGCCACTGGGACTTTTAAATATACAAATATAACTTTACCATACTATACTACCGGTATGTATATCTTCAATGATGTATTTTAGCTTATACATATGTTTTATACGTTATATTTTGTATGTAACTTATTTTACATTTTATTATTATGTTTATTGCTGTCTGCACCGGGGGAAACGCAATTTCAATTCTCTGTATGTCGTGTACATAATGATGAATAAAGTGACGTGACTTGTATAACTGTTACTATAAACATACTCAATACATTTGAGCAACTGAACCATGTTGCTCTGTATTCTATAGATAGTGTTTAGCGCCTTGAGGAAAAGTAGTAATGATAGTTACGTATCTCATATATATATATATATATATATATATATATATATATATATATATATATATATATATATATATATATATATATATATATATGATACCGTAATTATGAAATGGTTCATGCATGGCATTGAATCTGCATTTGAGGCCATGGGCGGGGTCAGAACTGGAGCTCCCGCCCTGGCCTCTCTCAGGTCCTCAGCCAGCCTTTATAAACACGGAGCGCAGCGCCAGGTCTCCATTCTGCTTCTTAAGCACCACCATAAACAGCAACATGTCCGGTCGAGGCAAAGGAGGAAAGGGGCTCGGAAAAGGAGGCGCCAAGCGGCACCGGAAGGTGCTCCGCGATAACATCCAGGGTATCACCAAGCCCGCCATCCGCCGTCTGGCTCGCCGCGGCGGCGTGAAGCGCATCTCCGGCCTGATCTACGAGGAGACCCGCGGGGTCCTCAAGGTGTTCCTGGAGAACGTGATCCGCGACGCCGTCACCTACACCGAGCACGCCAAGAGGAAGACCGTCACCGCCATGGATGTGGTCTATGCTCTGAAGAGGCAGGGCCGCACCCTCTACGGCTTCGGCGGATAAACTGATCCGATCCCAACCAACCAAAGGCTCTTTTAAGAGCCGCCCACATACTTATCAAAGACACTTTCCTACACCGGTTTAATATAATGTTGTTAATATTGTGCACGGCGTGGATGTAGTGGTGATAAGTCGGTGAATAACTGGGTGATATGAATGAGTTCATGTCAATATGTATAAACGCGTTAATCAGCAGTGATAAGTGACGATTGATAATAACATTTTTGAAACTTGGTCCATCTCGATATCTCTTATTTTGTTAGTGTGGTTTATCCTCGACATTAGTAGCTGTGTAAATAAGCGGGATAATGTACAAGTCATTGTGAAATAAAGCCTTGGATCACTCAAAATCCCCCTTACATATGTAAATTGTATTTGTATCACCCACCGACTCCGAAACTTTCGTCCGTCATATTTTTTCGGAAAAGGTTCGATTTTCGGCGTTTTTTCGCATCCATTTCGCTCCATTTTGTCTCGTATTCAGAATTTTCTCAACGAACGAATAGAATAATAAAACGCATCGGACTCCGTGTGCAAGGTTTCTGTGCGTAACGATTTTTATCGGATGACGGATTAAAATACGAAAAATATGGACTTGGTGTGCAAAGGCCTTTAATCCCAGTTTTAGACTCAAAGGGCTTTACAGGCCTTATATTTATGACACCCCCTAACCCTAGCAATAAAGGGCAATACACAATTAAATCGTTGGTAGTGTCAAATAGCTATTGGACAGGTTCAACGAAAATGTATAAATGCCTTAATCACTCTTGATTTAATGTATGTGATCGGAATATTAAACCGGTCATAAGAGATCGATGAGTTTAAAAACGTTTATGATGAAAGGTATGCTCCTACTAAACATCCTCCCAACAGCAGAGACTCAGCGCCTGTCCTCTGGCCAATCACACACACGGACACTCCCATGGAGATTTGCATGCGCCTCCTATAAATACAGCCGTGAAACAGTTCGTCCCTCCATTCGTGTCTCATCATGCCTGAGCCAAGCAAACCCGCGCCCAAGAAGGGCTCCAAGAAAGCCGTCTCCAAGACCGCAGCCAAGGGCGGCAAGAAGCGCAGGAAGACCAGGAAGGAGAGCTATGCCATCTACGTGTACAAGGTGCTGAAGCAGGTCCACCCCGACACCGGCATCTCCTCCAAGGCCATGGGCATCATGAACTCCTTCGTCAACGACATCTTCGAGCGCATCGCCGGCGAGGCGTCCCGTCTGGCCCACTACAACAAGCGGTCCACCATCACCTCCAGGGAGATCCAGACCGCCGTCCGCCTGCTGCTCCCCGGGGAGCTGGCCAAGCACGCCGTGTCTGAGGGCACCAAGGCGGTGACCAAATACACCAGCTCCAAGTAGACCCGCTGCTACTTCTAAACCCAACGGTCCTTTTAAGGACCACCCACATGCACTCCAAGAGCTCCTTATTTACTACTCCTTGTTTCAAGCGTTTGTTATATTTAGATTTAAATACAAATAATATCGTCTATAAGCGGTCGGTATAAAAGGACGGTAGTTGAGACCTTATGCATTTTCTATGCCGCTGTTTTCTTTGATTTTAGGCTGTTGGGCATTAATTACAACAAGGGGTTATTGTTGATTAAATGTATTTTAGGATAGATCTTGACGAGGCCAACAAACAAGATGTGTTTTTTGTTCGCCTCGGAAGTCTGAGCTGGGAATGAAACCAAAGCAGTTTACTATTCAAGTCGGAAAACCTTTCAGCCAAGTTGGCCATTGTTAGCAATACCACTTCGAGTGTGTTGCCCTATGTTAACAATGAAACATTTCATATATAGACGTTAACTTTAGTTTGTGGTAGCAATAACGCCAATGCTAGATAATGAGGCTATGATACACAGACTGTTAGGTACATATTGAAGGATATGAATCTGAATGGCAGACCAGCTAGCTATCTGAATAACTAATTCTGGAATGTAAGTATTGTGCTGACATTGACCAATATCAGTGATAACGCTATATCCATAAAAACATAGTTTTCAGTCAGTTATCCTACTCTGCAGCTACATGTTATTTCTTGTAATAGGTAAATATCTACTCTTTATCTGTATAATGCTTTGTACAATACTTGTACAGTGGTAACAGTATGGATTTACTGTTCATTTCAACACCGCTGTAGGTCAAGCAATATCAAGAACCATCACATCCTGTACTGAAGCTACTTGTGTTTACATATTTGTTAATAAAAGTGTAAATCGTAGTAAAACTGACTAAACACTTGTAAGTCAACAATCTCAGGGACCAATTATCAACATCCCATGGGCCTGGGTTAGGAGGAAGGGTATAATAACCATGTGCCAGTTTATTGGATGTTACTAAAGGTATTTATCAATTCATTTCATACGTTTGAGAAGTAGAATTAGAACTATATTTTTTGTCTTGTAATCATTGTCTCTCTTATATGTGTGTGTGTGTGTGTGTGTGTGTGTGTGTGTGTGTGGGGGGGTGTGTGGGGGGGTGTTTGTGTACATTCTCATTTACACAAACACACACAATCATCAACACTATTCATCTTCAGACTCTTCGTTTGTCCTTGGTCATAACCCAGAAAGCGATCGTCTGTTCTTCTGTCCGTTTCACAAAGCAGGTTCAACAACCTCTGAGTCTAATCCTAAACGCTGAGTTGATCTACTCTGAAATAGAAAACTCTGAGTTTTCGGTTCCACAACACCGGATTTGAGTTAATTTGATCAACTCAGAGGAGTTCCACCTAGGGTTAAGCGCGTGCACCACAACTATAAAAAGCCAGCATCAATGGAGCCCCGATTCGACGAGTCACCATGGCAACGGGGAAGAGGAGGTCTACGTTTTTAACTAACCTCGAATTTGAAATCCTAATGCGCTCATATGGCGAATTTCAACACGTTTTTAGAAATAAGTGCAACACTGCTGCGTAAGTTTAAATGTAGTCCTTTGCAATCACAATATTACAGGGGAAAACTGCTTCAATGGTAACTATTCATTTATTTCATTTAGGTGCAATCCCGCGGGGGAGAAGCGCACTTGGCAGCAGCTTAAGATGACATAAAAACATTGTTCAAACAGATAAGACCTCGGCATGATCATTTTGATCATGTTTTACACTGTAAAGTAAATATTAAGTGGCTATTTGACTGTATACAGTTGCCTTGCTCAAGTGCTCTGCATCTCCGACATTGTACAAAAGACATCCATTTGCAAAGAAACGCAGTGCAACACACAATATCTGCTGGGATGTGCGAGCATGACTACGGTTGGTAATGTTGCAAATGTAAGGACGGATTAGGTTGTGTATGTAAATGATGGACTGTGGCGTGAAACGGTACCGCTGAAAAAGATAATTGTCTGGAAAAGATAATTGTCTGGAAAGGCTACATCTATGCGCGGTCTGATAACCCTCTCCCGACGAATATTTAATTCTCTGCGCAGTAATGCTGCACCTTCATCCACAGGATCGTTGTCAAAAGCAGTGCTCGAAGTGGGTTAATATCGCGCGCGCGCACCCCCCCCCCCCCTACTGACTCTGATTTTTTAAATGATTTTTGACAGACGGAGAGAAAGCTAAGAGCGCCTCTAGAGGCGAGGTGATGAATGACAGAGTTGGTAAACGAACACATAGGAAGACGTTAAAATCTTACAAAACTTCTTGGGAGGGAAAATGTTCATCGGGTGGGTGGTGAATTGGATGGGGTCGGGACCTTTGTTTGGCTTCTGAGGAATAAGCAAACAAACACAAGACGACATCGTTATGCAGTACAACGAGAAGTGGACAGTGAGGACAGCTTAAAGGAGAAAAACGGATCCAGGCAGGACCTACCCGACTTAACAAATGCAGTAAATAGACAAGAATTAGTGGAGCTTGTCATTTTTCACTGTCAAAAGTACTCCCGCGAACAAGAAACATTAAAGAGGGAAATCAAGAATCTGGGATTAGAAGAACTGAGTCTAAATTTGGTCTGTAACATGTGGTCTGTAATCCATTATTGGACGGACAGCCCGTTCCAGGTCCAGGGTTTGTTAACGTGTCAGATAACGCTGGTCCCTCACCACTAGGTGGCGGTAATGCACCTTAACGCCGATCAACTACCGCCATAAAACAGGAAAAAGAAGAAGGAAAGCAAAAGGCGCGCAACCAAGTGAGGGCGGGACTCTCTAGTCTCGCGCGGCGTTACGAGGACCAATCAGAGTGTTGCGGTTCTCCGGGGGCTGGCTATATAAACTCCGTTCAACTGTACGTCTTCACACTTCTACTCTGAAGACACTCCTCTGAAATGGCCAGAACCAAGCAAACCGCTCGTAAGTCCACCGGTGGCAAGGCGCCAAGGAAGCAGCTCGCCACCAAGGCCGCCCGTAAGAGCGCCCCGGCCACCGGCGGCGTGAAGAAGCCCCATCGCTACAGGCCCGGTACCGTGGCTCTGAGAGAGATCCGCCGGTACCAGAAGTCCACCGAGCTGCTGATCCGCAAGCTGCCCTTCCAGCGGCTGGTGAGGGAGATCGCCCAGGATTTCAAGACCGACCTGCGCTTCCAGAGCTCCGCCGTCATGGCTCTCCAGGAGGCCAGCGAGGCCTACCTGGTCGGCCTGTTCGAGGACACCAACCTGTGCGCCATCCACGCCAAGAGGGTCACCATCATGCCCAAAGACATCCAGCTGGCCCGCCGCATCCGCGGAGAGCGTGCCTAAACCGACTGCGTTAACGTCCCCCAAAAACGGCTCTTTTAAGAGCCACCTACATGTTTAAAAAGACCATTCCTTGTGCTTGAGAACGTGAGAAGTGCTGCTGTACAAGCTAAGGCAATAACTCGTTTATTAAGTTATGTACACTAGTTGATTCCAATCATACTTTTGTTCTCGCTTCGTGAAGCTAGGAACATTTTACAGAGTGCGGTTGTCAATTATATTGCTGAAAGGCGGTTATCTGTAACTGACTGTAACTGACATTATTTGAATGATTAGCATGTATATTGGCCAATAGAAATACAGGGACAACCCCCCTACCCCCTCCCGAACGCGTCATCCACTCGCTACTGAGCTTTCTTCAAGGCGCAACTCCGCCCTTATAGTCTGCTGTCTCTGCCCAGTGCCCAGATGTAACATAAAGGCAAATATGTGGCATCTAAGATACATAGTTATCAAATGGAAAGCAGCTCTAAATAAGTGAATGTAGTTGGTGCACGAGTAGTTGGCAGTTATCGTGGGGGACTGTCATGAATATGCATAGCCAACATATATTATACAAAAAATAATAAAACAGCCTTTTTACATCAAAATGTAACTAATATACTGCCATAAAAATTATCCACCGCCAGAAAAGTTCCACGACCTCGTCTAACGTTGATTTTTATGGCCAATCCCCATGACTCTCCTATTCAGCTCCCAGCCAGGCGGTGGATCTCACTTGAACATCTTCAGCTCCTGGTAATGAGTTACACCTGCTCTGATTAGCAGCGCTGGTGTATAAATATATCTCCTGTAACTGAACAGGTCAGGAAGGAGAGTGAACAAAGGCTTTTCAGGTAAGATGATGGTATGGTGAAATAAAACAGGTTGTATCTTTAACCATCCTCTAATTGTATTTATTAAGAAGCCATTTTGGTAGGAAACTATTGTGTTTATTAATATGCCCAGTCTCGCCAATCCTTACCTAGTGCATCTCGAAGCAGGCCTCCTGTATGCTGTGTTGACTTACTAATCATGACCTGGTTCTGTTGTGAAATAGAAATGTCGCTAATGATCCCAGGTCATCATGGCTGATTGTACTATACTCTAAACCCTAAATAACTCTTTCACTTGCTTGAACTGGTACATAATTAAGATTATATCCGTCTTAAAAACGGATACATGGGCACCGTATTCCCCCTTTAAGTATATCCAATGTATTATACTTCACAACTGTATAATGCATTACTGTTTCAATCCTTTATTTATACAAATGCCGTTCTATTTCACTGTCTGAAATTATATATGTATTCTAATCAATTATATTTACATTACATTTAGGGCATTTAGCTGAGGCTTTTGGCCAAAGCGACTTGCAATTGATTAATAATTAAATAATGAATCATTAGTTGAATGCACTTGAATACCAATTCCAAATGTATGAATCTGGTTGGGTGACATTATGTGTTCAGATACTAGAAAACTAAAGTTGACATGTCAGATCCAGGATATTACAGACGATCAGTTACACTGGAGACAGAAAACACCAGGAGAAACGGTGGATAAACCCACAATATTTTACATTATGAAACGTCTAACGCATTTGATGAATGACATAAATACTGTGTATTCATATTCATAAATGCAGTGTATTGAAAGTCCATACAGACGTGTCTGATTGTTGTGGCTGCTCTATGCAAGCCTCCACTAACGCGTGTGTTTACCAGCCAGTAAAAACGTCAATTCTAACCTAAACGACAGACACGCAGGACAATTTGATCACTGCCAACTGTTGGTCTGAAGTCTCAGTCATATTAAAAATCACTATTCGCAATATTTAGGTCTTTAGGTTTTATTAAAAACAAATCTCAAATAAGCGTACGCGAGATCGTAACCAGGTCACGTCGCGATATAAGCTGTTTTAGAGATATTGTCGACATCAACGGTGCATGAAACTCGGTACAGTTCAAATTGAACATGTCTAATTGTAGTTTATTGACTAGACGTGTCAAATATTACCACTCGTGTGTGGATTTAATCCGGCTAAAAAGTTGGAGGAAACACAAACGAGACGATCCTTCTCCCTCGCAGTGGAACGCTGCGCCGGTTGAGTCTTCACGGTTCTCATGGTGTGTGTATAAGGACGGCCTAGCGGCGTCGCTCACACAACTCTGTTTCAGACTCTAGTATCGCAACTACCGAGAAGATGGCCGAACTCGCGCCCGCAGCTGCAGCCGCTCCCGCCGCCGCCCCGGCGAAAGCCGCCAAGAAGAAGGCCGCCGCCAGGACCAGGAAGGACGGACCCACCGTGGGCGACATGATCGTACAGGCGGTGACCGCTTCCAATGAGCGCAACGGAGTCTCCGTCTCGGCGCTCAAGAAATACCTGGCCGCTAAGAGCTACGACGTGGAGAAGAACAACTCCCGCGTCAACATCACCATCAGGGCTCTGGTGAAGAAGGGGACTTTGATCCAGACCAAGGGCGTCGGAGCTTCTGGGTCTTTCAAGATCAGCAAGGAGGCGAAGAAGCCCGCGGTGAAGAAGCCCGCGGCCAAGAAGCCCGCTGCCAAGAAGGCGACCGCCGCTCCTAAAGCCAAGAAGCCCGCCGCCAAGAAAGCCGTCGCCGCCAAGAAGGCGACCCCGAAGAAAGCCAAGAAGCCCGCAGCCAAGAAGCCGGCCGCGAAGAAAGCCACCCCGAAGAAGGCGAAGAAGCCCGTCGCGGCCAAGAAGGCGGCGGCCAAGCCCGCCAAGAAAGCCGTCAAGAGCCCCAAGAAGGCCGCCAAGCCTGCGGCCAAAAAATCACCCGCAAAGAAGGCGGCAAAGCCCAAAACAGTGAAGAAGGCCCCCAAGAAGAAGTAGATACCCCACCACCCTCCACAAAGGCTCTTTTAAGAGCCAAACACAACTCTTTAAGAGCCCATTTTCTTTGTTACGTGTGCTGTCCAACCATTTCTTTAAGTGTCATTAGTGCAGCTCCACTGTTCACTATTAACATTTCTTCACAGGCATAAACCATCTATATGGCAAGCCATTTTAACATTTAATCAGTAGGGCCATTTCTGGCTATTGGTGACTTTTCCGTCGTCAGGAAATAACTTAACTTCATAACTTCTTTATTTAAAATAAATGACATGTTTATTACGAAAGGCTTTTAGGCTACTATAGACTGAGGTCTTTATAACATTAACAATGTTATAAACATTAACAATGTTAAAAAGTATTCAAAGATGATGTATGTTTAAAAACAAATTTATTTATTTTTGACACTTTTTTTGTGCTTTTTTACAATGTCCCCAAAGCAAATTTTCAGTTTCAATGAGACACATTTGCAATATAAATATGCCTTATTGTATAGATAAAATCTGTGTAATTATAAATATATATCAATGGAAACATTTATTTATTTTTTATAACTTACCGTGTCCCCGACCTCGTGTTCCACCCCTGTTAGTTTGTGGTATTTTTCCTTCTGAACAAAACAAATACAATTCCCATGAATCCACATTCAGGGAGTGACATCACTCTTGGCAGGAATTTAAAAATAGCAAACTTTCTGTCTGCCTTTTTTTGCAAATTGAATTATGTTAACCTGTATGTCCTACTCTTGTGTGTGTGTGTGTGTGTGTGTGTGTGTGTGTGTGTGTGTGTGTGTGTGTGTGTGTGTGTGTGTGTGTGTGGACAGGCAGAGGACGCAGCTGTTCCGCAGCGCAGCCGTTCTGCGGCGCTTACCTTACTTGGTGGAGATCCGGTAGATCTCCACCAAGCTCTAGGGTTAGCTGACTGACATCACGATGGAGAGCCACCATCGTGATGCCACGCCCCCCTCGTCCGACACACTAATCCTATAGTCTCTTCTAACTAATGGTCCATATAAAGTGCTCTAAGTTAACTAGGGCTGCCCCCTAATAGTCGGCTTATGCTACCCACACATCAGAAGACTTTGAAAAGATTTGGAAAAGACTCTTGGGAAAACCATTAGCTCACACCTGCTCACATCTAAAGACAAGTGTTGAGAGTTTTTAGTCACAGCCAAGTCTCAGACTGAGATTTTACAAAGACTGTGAATCTTGCAGGGTCACTATTTGCAAGACTACAACTAGATTATGTTATTCTTTTTTTCCCACCATGCAGTTTGTTCCCATCATGCCCTTAGTACAAACTGTCAGGTTTCCTGTTTCCGCTTTTGTCAGGGCTCATCTATTGGTTGTTGATTGTGTTACGTCACTGCGACTTGCGATAATATCAAACATGTTTGATAATATCAAACATGTTTGATATTATCGCAAGCCCAAGACTAGGAAGAGACCGATCTGAAACAGCGCAGATTACGACCTTAAACTTAACGATCGAGATGACGGGAGCGCGCTGTGACTCCGGTAAAACTCAGAGATTTACTAAAGACTTTCAGTTTTTAGTCTGGGACTGTGAAAATCTTTTTGTGTAAGGCCAGCATTAGTCGAATACGTTATTAGTCGAGCAAAAAGTAACAAACCGAAATCGCAAAACGAATACATCCGTGGTTAGCCTAGAACTCTAAACACCCCCTAGCGGCAGCAAATTTATTTGGCAGCTAGGTAGCACGGCTCCGTTGGCTTTTTGGTGCTGGAAACACAAAGTATGTCAGACCAATCACAGCGTGAGGGGCGGAATCGGAAGCCGGGCTACCATGACGACAGAGTTGCGACGGTTCCGTGTTGGAGGTAAACAATGGCTGCTGCTGCTGGCGAACGGCTGTCTTTCCACTCGGCTTTGGCCATGACTCTTCAAGACTTGAAGTTAACATTTTATTTGAACAAAGAACGGCACTGAAGTCTTTCCTCGAAAATAAATATGTATTCGGAGTTTTGATTAATTACATAGTCAGAGCAACGGCTCTGACTACGTCACCTTCTTCGTTGCTCTGATTGGTTGTAGCGCTATCCTATTGCGTGCAGAGGGAACTTGAAAGACAACCGTTTATCCCGCCCACACTGCCAATGGAGCTGCGCCAGACCTTACATCTTTCTGATGTGGGTCTGGCTTGCCAGGCTAATCCGTGGTCGCAACAAGCCCTGATTTAACTCATCGCTGCAGGCATACTGACCAATACACCTGGGCAAGTAAACACCTGGGCAGGTAGACACCGCTAGACACACGGGACTCATACCGGTGATCGCGGCTTTAGTTCCCTGTGTCTGATCGCTGTAATTCAGAGCATAAATATCGGTTGAATATCTAATATCTTTCTAACTTTAAAAAACACTTTAGTATTTTTTTTTAAATGATAGTCGCACATCCCTCGTAACTACGCCTGTGAAGGTGAACCCTCCCGGACTCCGCTATTAACATGAACCGCTCCGCCGAAGGAGCCGCACATCCACACGCACCGGACACCAAAATACAAACATGTTTTCCATTTGATTGCTTTTAAATAAAGATGTGTGCAGTTATACGGTAAATACGATTATTAAAAGTGTTCATGTCTCCTTCCTTTTCCAGAACCACTTGGTCCATGCCGTTAATGGGCGGCCCGCTTTGTGGGCCGCCTATTAACGGCCCCGCCCCCGATGACGATATCATCGTCCATCACAATGTTTTACTGTAAACATCGTCAACTGCCAATTTAAGGGACATCGCCCAGGGACGGACCATTGGTCCGACATCCCATTAGTCCGACATCCCATTAGTCCGAAAATGAATCACTGAATAGGGATCCCATTAATCCAACATCCCATTAGTTCGAAAAAAAGAGGCCCATTGGTCCGACGTCCCATTAGTCCGACCATACACAGTAGAGATGGGTTAGGATTAGCCTAGGATAAGGGTTAGGGTTAGGCTAGGGTTAGGGTATGTTTAGGTTTGGTCTAGGAGTCGGTTAGGCCAGGGTAGGGGTTTGGTTAGGGTTAGGTTCAGGTTGAGGTTAACCTAGTATAGGTAAGGTAGATGTACCGTATTAAATTGCGTTACAAAGGGCGTATGGATATGGCATCCAAAAGGCGGATCCATTCACTCACACACAGAGGAGAACAGCTCAACACTGACAAGTAGCGTCAATATTTTGGTCATTAAGGACTATAAGCCTCCTTACCATTCATCCATGCATCTCTACATGTGTATCGTCGGACTAATGGGATGTCGGACCAATGGGCTTCTTTTTTTCGGACTAATGGTATGTCGGACTAATGGGATGTCGGACCTATGATACGGAACCCATCGCCCAACCCTACCCAGCTCCCAACCCAACTTTGAGAATAGATTAACGGCGATATTTTTTTAATCGCGCGATAACAGTCTCGCGTTATCGCAGCGCGTTACCGCCGATAACGGCCCACCATAGATTAATTTGTTTACTCTAACTGTAATCTTGGAATTAATCTAGATTAAAATGGCTCATTTGAATTCTGTCGAAGGCATTCATAATTTGTGTGTGCTACCTAAATAATGACTAAAAATAAGTCTGCGCGACAAATCTGACAAGTTGTCAGATTCATCACGTTCATCGTAGTTCTCTGCAAACCTCTGGTGGCATCATGCCTTCAGTGCGTCTTGAACAACCACACATAAAAGGTTGCACATTTAAATTGTGTGGAATTCATATTTTATCTTATTTGTCTAAATGCATACTTGACTGATTTTATTTGTTTATGAGTGAAGTTACCAACACAATAGATTGGCCGTAACACACTCACCCATTTTAGAATCACATTCTCTCTCTCACTTTCTAACAAACACACACAGAATTTTAACTTGTGTATATTTCCAATTTTTTATTGATGTATTTGCACTTTTAATCTTGCTGAATTCTACAAGGAAAATAAATTAAGTTTAAACTTAGTTCCCTGGCCCCATTCATCTTTGTGAGGCAGAGACAAACCAAAAGACAGGCAGTAGTAGCGTACTACTTGCGAGATGACGTTAGTCAAATGACAACCGGAAAAAAGCAAAAAAAAAAGCCACGCTTCAGAAAAAAAAAGTAAAGAGGTTGCTGACAGACACCGTTAAAAACATACAGGAGATTTGTCTCTGAAAGTACACACCAGGTGTCGTACTCGTTTGGGTTGTAGCACCAACTGAAGCTGACGGGGAAACCTGTCAATGAAAACCTGCAGTTCATGTCTACTAGCCTTTTCAGAAGTGGGCTTCGGTCCACTAAAGATGTAGAGAAGATGTCAGATACCATCGTCTGCAATCCCAATTTGAAGGATTGTGCTATGGTGTTTGCGGAGAGTGCCACATAACTGCTGTTGCATTGGTTAGGCCCACAACAACAAATTCCATTGTTCTCACCCAGTGGTCTACTGAAGTCAATAAAGATGAAAAAAATTCCACTGTAACAGTAAAAAAAGAGAATGCTGACAGAGGACGAAGCAGTAGAACAGTTCCAAAATTGGATGACAAAATTTTGTCAACATATTTTCAACATCCGGTAGCTGAGGGAGAAACTCGCGGACAACGAATGCCTCATTCACATTGACTTCAGTGAGAATTATGGGTGCAAGTACACAAATGAGGTCCAGTCTGTCCATTAGCAAGCCACCCTCCACACTGGTGTGCTGTACACATCGTGCATCCCCTCTGAGCTTTTGTTCCATCTCCCCTTCTTGGAGGCATGACCCACCGGTCATCTGGGCCCACCTGGACCCGGTTCTGGAGATGGTAAAGGAGAAGTTCCCCCAAGTGCAACGGCTGCACTTCTTCAGCGATGGGCCAGCGACACAGTATAAACAAAAGGGGAATGACTTCCTGCTATGCACCGAGCCTTCACAACGGGGTTTGATATCTCTTGGAACTTTTTCGAAGCCAATCATGGCAAAGGGGCTCCAGATGGGATCGGTGGGACCCTGAAGCGATCGGCCAACAGACTTGTTTGCTTGGGAGAAGACATCCCCAACGCAGAAGTGCTGTTCTAAAAGCTGAACATGCAAGAGTCCTCAGTTCAGCTATTCTATGTGATGGAAAGGAGTGTGGAGGAAATGCTGGCGGTAAGTGGAAATGTTTATTTTTCTCTCTTGCTTATTGTCATAGAGGAATCCTCAAGTGACCACCAATGTATTGATAAGTGTTCTATATTCATCCAAGAAAAATAATAAAGTCTTCTGTACAAACCTTGAAGGGATTGAAGTGTATAAACTTACCCACAATAGAATGAAATATAACCATATGTTCATATGTTCAAAACATAATATAAAGTATTCTATACTTACCTGAAACAGAATCAAAAGTATGAGAAACATCAAATAAAATTGAGACAGAATGATGAGACTTGCTTTCATGGACAACCTACATATGATGACCCATGTTCTGTTCTCAGGTACCCCCTCTGACTGCTGTCAAAGGGACGATAAAATACAGAGACATAATCTGTCTCTGTCAAAAGGAGAAGGGGTTTATGGATTGTCCATGCTTCGAGCACAAAGAAGCAACTCTGCAAGATGTTGTGGCTCCAGATGTCCCTACCACTGAACCCCTGTGGCGTCCAGAGGCTATTACCAGCGACCATAATGGAAGGTGGTGTGTGGTGCGGTACGATGATGACCCCTACCCTGGCATCACAATGGCCATTGAAGAAAACAACATCCAGGTGAACTGCATGCATCGAAATGGTGTCAACAAATTCTGGCCTGGCCCTCGCAAAAATATCAGCTGGTATGCTGACAGTCAGGTACTGTGCCTGATTGAAGAGCAGTAAACAAAAGTTTGGTGCAATTGGACATGGCAACATGGAGATACATTGAGGAACAGGTGGCAGTGTAGGCAGGTTACCTCATATGTCAGAGAAAAATGATATACTTGTAAGTATAAATTGAGAATTCTGAAGGAACCCTTTAAATGAAATGAACTTAAATGAAGTTAAAAATGAAATTAAATCAAATTAAATACTGTGACGTCACACCCGAGCTGCAAATCGCGATTACGATACAAATAGAACGCACCATTAGCACATTGAAAAGTCACCAATAGCCAGCAATGTCCCTCAGTATAGGATTCAGTGTAATTCCAATGGATCTTGGGATCCATTGGGATACTCAAAACCGATCTAAAAAATGTCTCTAGGGCCCATTTCAGCTTTTCACGGCTTTACTCACCGTGGGCCAACTCTAAAATCCAGCATTATCAGGTACTGTAGGTCCTGCTTAACATGAAATGCGTGTTTTGTGCGCAGCACTGTGGCCCCCATGAGAAGTGAAGCTTAAAACCATGATCTCAAGTATTGTGTTCCATCAACATTAATGGTACAAGACGGGTGTTATTGTAGTGCAACTAATGAAACGGAAACTGCAGCTCTTTGTATGGAAGTGGGTGGCTCTTAAAAGAGCCTTTGTGTTTTCAAGCGGACTTTGTGTTGGTCTACTTCTTGGCGGGCTTCTCGGTCTTCTTGGGCAGCAGGACGGCCTGGATGTTGGGCAGCACGCCGCCCTGGGCGATGGTCACTCCGCCCAGGAGCTTGTTGAGCTCCTCGTCGTTGCGGACGGCCAGCTGCAGGTGGCGGGGGATGATGCGGGTCTTCTTGTTGTCGCGGGCGGCGTTCCCGGCCAATTCCAGGATCTCAGCGGTCAGGTACTCCAGCACCGCCGCCAGGTAGACGGGAGCTCCGGCGCCGACGCGCTGAGCGTAGTTCCCCTTGCGGAGGAGTCTGTGGACGCGGCCCACGGGGAACTGGAGCCCGGCGCGGGAGGAGCGAGTCTTGGCCTTCGCCCTGGCTTTGCCTCCGGTCTTTCCTCTTCCAGACATGTTTAGCTTCTCTTAGTTAAAGATTCGAAGTGTGCTGACACCGCGCGGCACTGGTACTTAAAGCCATCCAGGTCTCTGCTCATTGGCCAGCTCAAACGTTAAAAAACGGACCAATGAGATACCTAATCTCCACGCCCAATAGGTGGCAGTGTTGTACGTAGCAGCGCGAAATGTGAAGAGGTAGTAAAATAGTATTATATAGAAATGATTTTATTTAGGTGAATCCTCAAAGTCAATTTGATTAGTAATAGGTCTAAAATCCTAATCCAAAGGTATCCTTTTTGAAGACGGAATAAACACATACGTTTAGTTATTAAAATGTGCTTCTTAAACGGTTAATTTATAGATATCTTCTGGCGGGAACTACTGATAAAGATATGAGTATCATACAGTATCATATGAAATACTTTCACTAGTAATAACGATTATAGATGGCCAGACAATAACAATCGACAATTAAATGTCAACATGTTAAAAATGATTCACTAGTGGAAATGTCATTTCCCATCACATATCTCATTATGCTGTTAAGTGTCTGGCCCAAAATCGTGGTCATGGGTGGCCTAAAAATCCTAATCCAATTACCTTTTTGAAAACGGAATATAAAAATACATTTAGTTCCTAAAATGTGCTTCTTAAACGGTGGTAGTCAGTATTGATACTAGCCACTGTTTATATATTTAAATGTATTCATAACATTTTTCCTTAGTTATATTTTCAATTTGTAATACCGATAGTAGACAGTTCATGTATAATAGAATTTGGGACATAAGGCACTAGCTGTGAAGCCCATTTAGCGTCTGTCAACTACTTTTGTAGCCGGTCACTCATACGCAACTCCGCAAAACGTCTTGTTGAATGATGCCTTAGTTTGGACAGCATCACTTTGTCACGTTAAAGCTCAAGGAATGGTCTTTTTAAACATGTAGGTGGCTCTTAAAAGAGCCGTTTTTGGGGGACGTTAACGCAGTCAGTTTAGGCACGCTCTCCGCGGATGCGGCGGGCCAGCTGGATGTCTTTGGGCATGATGGTGACCCTCTTGGCGTGGATGGCGCACAGGTTGGTGTCCTCGAACAGGCCGACCAGGTAGGCCTCGCTGGCCTCCTGGAGAGCCATGACCGCGGAGCTCTGGAAGCGCAGGTCGGTCTTGAAGTCCTGGGCGATCTCTCTCACGAGCCGCTGGAAGGGCAGCTTGCGGATCAGCAGCTCGGTGGACTTCTGGTACCGGCGGATCTCTCTCAGAGCCACGGTACCGGGCCTGTAGCGATGGGGCTTCTTCACGCCGCCGGTGGCCGGGGCGCTCTTACGGGCCGCCTTGGTGGCGAGCTGCTTCCTGGGCGCCTTGCCACCGGTGGACTTACGAGCGGTCTGCTTGGTTCTGGCCATTTCAGAGGAGTGTCTTCAAAGTAGACGTGTGACAGAGTACCGCTGAACGGAGTTTATATAGCCAGTACCGGAGAAGCGCAGCACTCTGATTGGTCCTTGAAATGACGCTGTGGAGACCGAGAATAACGGTCCCGCCTATTTATTTCCTGTTGAGTTTTTTTTTCTCACGTTTTTTACTTGAAACCAGAATATCACCATCCCGCGGCCTCTGTATTCTAAACATTTTTTATAATCCAGACGACATGCACAGCATGACATGTTTATATCTACATCCAGTTGACACATTTTTATTCACTATCTGCATCTGCATATCCCACACATTTAGGCAGTTTGAAAATCGGAGTCAAGACTTCCAAGGCATTGGAAATAACACGTGACGAAGGATCAGTCACTTCATATATTACAGTTGTCCCTTATTACTCCAATAGTTTTATAAATAATTAGCTTGTATGAATCATTGGTAGGCAACTTGCCTCCACAGAACCCTTCATGCATAACAACAGCCGCTGGTGCGACGCAATTGTCGGTCTTAGTATCTTACAAAATAATTGTACTTCTTTACAATTGAAAAAATTATTTAGTATTGAAAGAAGGTGAACTCTTGAACGTTATGTGGTTGGCTCTTAAAAGAGCCTTTGGGGGAGCAACTTAACTAAATGGGCATTTACTTCTTCTTGGGAGCGGCCTTCTTGGCTGCTTTGGGCTTGGCCACCTTCTTGGCCGGTGATTTTTTGACAACGGGCTTGGCCACTTTTTGGGGGCTTTTTGCCGATTTCTTGGGGCTCTTGGCCACCTTCTTGGCCGCGACGGGCTTCTTCGCCTTCTTCGGGGTGGTTTTCTTGACGGCGGACGGCTTCTTGGCTGCGGGTTTCTTCGGGGTCGTCTTCTTGGCGACGACGGCTTTCTTGGCGGCGGGCTTCTTCGCTTTCGGGGCAGCGGCGGCCTTCTTAGCCGCGGGCTTCTTCAGCTCCTTGCTGATCTTGAAGGACCCGGAGGCTCCGGTCCCCTTGTGCTGGAGCAGGACCCCCTTGGTCACCAGGGCCCTCACGGCGACCTTGACGCGGGAGTTGTTCTTCTCCACGTCGTAGCCGCCGGCCGCCAGAAACTTCTTGAGCGCCGGCAGAGAGACTCCGTTACGCTCCTTGGACGCGGTCACGACATTAACGATCAGGTCGTTGACGCTGGGTCCGACCCGCTTCGGCTTGGCGGCCGTCTTCTTCTTGGGGGCTTTCACCGATGGGGCAGCGGGAGCGGCAACAGGCGCGACTTCAGCCATTTTCAGTCTGGAACAGAAAGATGGCTGAGCGTAGCCAGTGGGCCGTCCTTATACACACAATGAGAACCGTACAGACTCAACCAATGAAACGCTTCTGGGAGGGAGAAGGATCGTCTCGTTTGTGTTTCCTCCAACATTTTAACAGGATAAAATCCACCCACGAGTGGCAATATTTGACACGTCTCGTAAATAATCTATAAGAAGACATGTTCAATTTGAACTGTACCGAGTTTTATGCACAGTTGAGGTCGACAACTTCTCTAAAAACGCTTATATCGCGACGTGACCTGGTCACGATCTCGCGTACGCTTATTTGAGATTTGTTTTTAATAAAACCTAAATACCTAAATATTGCGAATAGTGTTTTTTAATATGACTGAGACTTCAGACCAACAGTTGGCAGTGATCAAAATGTCCTGCGTGTCTGTCGTTTAGGTTAGAATTGACGTTTTTACTGGCTGGTAAACACACGCGTTAGTGGAGGCTTGCATAGAGCAGCCACAACAATCAGACACGTCTGTATGGACTTTCAATACACTGCATTTATGAATATGAATACACAGCATTTATGTCAATAACCAAATGCGTTTGACGTTTCATAATGTAAAATATTGTGGGTTTATCCACCGTTTCTCTTGGTGTTTTCTGTCTCCAGTGTAACTGATCATCTGCAGTGGATCATAAGATCTTCAGGATTTGACGAATCAACTCCAGTTTTCTAGTATCTGAACACATGTCACTAAACGAGGTTCTTACAGTTGGAATTGAGGGAATTAATTTAAGTGCATTCAATTAATTTGATTAATAATAATTAATATGATCCATAATTTTGACCAAAGATTCCAAATATAATTAGTAACAATACTGAGGGGATTGAAACAGTAGTGCATCATTATTTAGGTAGTGATTGTGAACTATCATAATAAATTAGATAGCCTATACGTCAAAAATCCCAGAGGGTAAATCAAGGCGGTGAATAACGTACCCATCTGTCTGTTACTGGCACAATATAGTGTCAACTGTGTGACCTGGCTAAGAAATCACAATGCTAAATGCATGACAACACCTTGCGAATATCATCCAAAGAAATAACGAAATAATAAGTAAACGGATAATGATAAGTTATCCCCACTCAATTAAGGATGTAAATGAACAGAGATATGGATTCAAGGTTAGATGTAAAAGCAATGTATCTTTATTACTGTAGGAATATGGTAAATTCATTTACCCTGAATATTTTATTTGCATAAAAGCAAAACGACAAGTAACTAGTGGGGTAATGAGTCCAACAGACTGTTCAACAGGGGATCTGAGCATGAACTCGAAAGTACGAAAAACAAACCGTTATTTGTTTATTGGTATCAGATTCATAAACGAATAACGTTATGAATGGTTTTTTTTCATTTTCCGATTTTGGATTCTCTATCCGCATGTGAAAAGAACGAATGAAACACGGATTCTTCTCATCTCTTATTTGTCATTTCCCTCCTCGATCCTCGCTGTCGGTTCCGCCATTTTGAAGGACGTCCCGAAGCTCATTCTAGTTCTGCACCGAGGATACTAAATAGCCTCCCACCAACTCTCCACAGCTGACCGCCACGTTGGCAACTCCGCCGCTAACATCTGGCACAACGAGATGGCAGCGAAACCTGTACAAATGGCCGTTATGTTGTGGTTCTTGATAGTCACCTGACCCATTGAATGCTAGCATACACTTCACACCATTTCATTACCAGAAATAGCTTTAAAAGTACAATTCGAGATACTATCGTAGGTCATCTTCAATCAAACCGTTGACCAAATCAACTCGATTTATAGCAGCAGTAAGAAAAAAACCCATGACTTCATCACGGCGTAGTAAATCAGGAGACGCTCTTAGGGTGCATGTGGGTGGTCCTTAAAAGGACCGTTGGGTTTAGAGGAGTAGCAGCGGGTCTACTTGGAGCTGGTGTACTTGGTCACCGCCTTGGTGCCCTCGGACACGGCGTGCTTGGCCAGCTCCCCGGGGAGCAGCAGGCGGACGGCGGTCTGGATCTCCCTGGAGGTGATGGTGGACCGCTTGTTGTAGTGGGCCAGACGGGACGCCTCGCCGGCGATGCGCTCGAAGATGTCGTTGACGAAGGAGTTCATGATGCCCATGGCCTTGGAGGAGATGCCGGTGTCGGGGTGGACCTGCTTCAGCACCTTGTACACGTAGATGGCGTAGCTCTCCTTCCTGGTCTTCCTGCGCTTCTTGCCGCCCTTGGCTGCGGTCTTGGAGACGGCTTTCTTGGAGCCCTTCTTGGGCGCGGGTTTGCTTGGCTCAGGCATGATGAGACAAGAATGGAGAGACGAAGGGTTTCACGGCTGTATTTATAGGAGGCGCATGCAAATCTCCATGGGATGGTCCGTGTGTGTGATTGGCCAGAGGACAGGCGCTGAGTCTCTGCTGTTGGGAGGATAGCTGATGTTTAGTAGGAGGATACTAGATCAGTGTATGACTCGTACCTTTCATTATAAACGTTTCATAAAGCGTTTTTTTTTAAAACGCATCGATCTCTTCTGACCGGTTTAATATTCCGATCACATACATCATTACTGATTAAGGCATTTATACATTTTCATTGAACCTGTCCAATAGCTATTTGACACTACCAACGATTTAATTTTGTATTGCCCTTTATTGCTAGGGTTAGGGGGTGTCATAAATATAAGGCCTGTAAAGCCCTTTGACTCTAAAACTGGGATTAAAGGCCTTTGCACACCAAGTCCATATTTTTCGTATGCGTTTTTTTAATCCGTCATCCGAAAACAATCGTTACGCACAGAAACCTTGCACACTGAGTCCGATGCGTTTTATTTTTTTGTCCGTTCTAAATACGAGACAAAATAGAGCGAAAAACGCCGAAAATCGAACCTTTTCCGAAAACTTTAATGACGGGCGAAAGTTTCGGAGTCGGTGGGTGATACAAATAAAATTGACATATGTAGGCCTAAGGGGGAATTTTGAGCGATTTCACAATGACCTTTACATTATCCCGCTTATTTACACAGCTACTAATGTCGTGGATAAACCACACTAACAAAATAAGAGATCGAGATGGACCAAGTTTCAAGAATTATATCACTTGTCACGCTGATTAAAGCGTTTACATTGACATGAATGAAAATGCTCATTAATATTCGACGTGTCCCATCGTCTTATAGACGCAGCTGTTCTGTCTGGACTCGTCAGTTGACGGATAGAAATTAACCACGAGGCTGTTTAGAAAAGCCGCAGATCTGGCCCACATTTGTCATTCAACTCAAGTCCATAGACAGGATTTTTTTTCTATAGTTCTGCATCATTAACTGCAATATCCATATTTCAAAATAGTTTTATGTACCAGTTTCGCCAGAGTTGAGCAACCAAAGATTGTATTATTTCTAATGGACCCCTTATGGAGATGTGTGCTACAGGTCTGGGGCCGGATTCACTAACATTTTCTTAAGATAAAACTTAAGAAGATTCTTAAGAAAAAATATAAGAACTTCCTAAGCATCTCCTTAAACGCTATTCACCATTTTTTTCTTAAGAATTGTCGATTGTCTTACAAACTTCTTAGTTTTCTGACTTAAGAAGTTCTTAGATTGTTAACCTCATAGCCTATACTGTCTAATTAGCATGTGATCAGGGAGTAAGCGGATCCATTCTGTCTCTCAATGGCCTTGGTGGATTTTCCTCCCTAGCTGCCACCCAAAAAAAGAGTAATATGTTTTCAGTAACTTGGCCTACTGAAATAATTAAATCTAAGTCTAAATGCATTACTACAACTGCCTTCTTGATATACTTAAGAGGAAATTATAGTATAATCAAAGATCCTTGATTACTATTACTTCTCAACATTCTGGTATCAATAGGCCTACTTGTTACTGACACAGAGCCCATTTCATTTTCAACTGTCAATATAGGCTTTATTTGATATACAAAAAGTAGTATGATACGTTTAAATGAACAACATTTGGTTAACATATATTCTTGGGAATTCATATAAATGTCATATATACAGTATATATGTTCACTGCAGCTGTTGTAAGACTGGTGAAGGGTTATCTTAAAGTTGTGAAGAAACTTGAGAAGGAATTCAAGAACTTTGTCTTCAAGAATCTCATTTGTTCTTAAATACTTTCTTAGGAAAAAACTTAAGAAGAAAGTTAAGAAAAAAGTTAAGAAAAAACTAAGAAATTGTTCAAGAATATCAAATCTTCTTAAATTTTGTCTTAAGAACATAGTTAAGAAAAAAGTGCTACTTAAGAACTTTTTTCTTCTTAAGAATGCTTTGTGAATCCGGCCCCTGGTGTTTATTCTGCTGCCGTTCCTTAGAGCGGCGTTGCCGCGAGACAGAGCCTGGAAAGAACACCACTTTAAGAAAACATTTTGTCGTCTTCCGTTTCCAGGCCTTCATTAAAATACGATAAGAAGAACGTCGTTGTCAGTTCTTCACTGACTTACCACCGTTACACTCCAACGTTGTCTGCCTATGTAAAATACTTAATACTATATTAACTACATTATATTAGACCGGTGTAGGAAAGTGTCTTTGATAAGTATGTGGGCGGCTCTTAAAAGAGCCTTTGGTTGGTTGGGAGTGGGATCAGTTTATCCGCCGAAGCCGTACAGGGTGCGGCCCTGCCTCTTCAGAGCATAGACCACATCCATGGCGGTGACGGTCTTCCTCTTGGCGTGCTCGGTGTAGGTGACGGCGTCGCGGATCACGTTCTCCAGGAACACCTTGAGGACCCCGCGGGTCTCCTCGTAGATCAGGCCGGAGATGCGCTTCACGCCGCCGCGGCGAGCCAGACGGCGGATGGCGGGCTTGGTGATGCCCTGGATGTTATCGCGGAGCACCTTCCGGTGCCGCTTGGCGCCTCCTTTTCCGAGCCCCTTTCCTCCTTTGCCTCGACCGGACATGTTGCTGATTATGGTGGTGCTTAAGAAGCAGAATGAAGACCTGACGCTGCGCTCCGTGTTTATAAAGGCTGGCTGAGGACCTGAGAGAGGCCAGGGCGGGAGCTCCAGTTCTGACCCCGCCCATGGCTGCTATTTTAAATGCAGATTAAGTCATGAATTATTCATGTACTGCGGTCTGGTATTCTGAATAGCGGACCGCTGCTATGACTAATTCCAACCGTATACTCTAATAAATCAATAAAATATTTTGTTTTTTATTTTTTGATGTAGTCGGGGTTTGTTTCGCAATAATGACCGCGGCTCCCTGTACATTATCCTTATATAATGACTTATGAATACAATACAACAGCACTCATTTTACCCAAACATGAAAGCATATTTACAATTGAACAGTTTTACTGGAATAAAATACTAAATTGTCCAGTGACTATAAAGGTGGCGCACAAATGATTTGGTCCTATATATTACGGTAATGAGGGGTGTTGGTTGTGTTAATGGTGGTGGTGGGAGTAATAATGGTGATGGTAGTGGTGGTGGGAGTAGTGATGGTGGTGGTGGTGGGAGTAGTGATGGTGGTGGTGGTGGTGGGAGTAGTGATGGTGGTGGTGGTTGTGATAATGGTGGTGGTGGTGGGAGTAGTGATGGTGGTGGTGGTGGTGGTGGGAGTAGTGATGGTGGTGGTGGTTGTGATAATGGTGGTGGTGGTGGGAGTAGTGATGGTGGTGGTGGTGGTGGGAGTAGTGATGGTGGTGGTGGTTGTGATAATGGTGGTGGTGGTGTGAGTAGTGATGGTGGTGGTGGTGGGAGTAGTGGTGGTGGGAGTAGTGATAGTGGTGGTGGTGGTGGTGGTGGGAGTAGTGATGGTGGTGGTGGGAGTAGTGATGGTGGTGGTGGTTGTGATAATGGTGGTGATGGTGGTGGTGGGAGTAGTGATGGTTATTCCCTATCGTCCTTCACGGCCCTCCAGGGTCTTCTCTCAGCCCCAGAGGGACAGCAGGACGCGGAGCGTCTCTCACCTGTGGACCAGTCTGCCACCATCATGAGTGAAGCTGACTGTTGGTACATTCAAATCCAAACTTCAAACCTCCCTCTTTACTCGCTCACCTCACCCTCCCTGGAAGGAGGGCTCCCCCACTCTGCCTCCTCAAGGTTTCTTCCTGATGATCAAGGGAGTTTTGTCTCCCCCTCTGGGGGGGGGGGGGGGGGGGGTTAGGGGGAGCCCTTCCTGCGCACCTTTACTGTGCACTGCACCCCCTAAGGCGGCAGGTGCAGAGTTGTGAACGTGCCGTTTAAATCCGGTGTAATGAACACACCTCACCGGGAGATGGCGGCGTTTCCAAACGACAGAGGCTCACTTGGAACAAAACAGATCAACAGGAAACATTGAGGAGCCGATGATCGAGGAGGTCAGTAGTCATAAACACCATTTCATATCTTCAGATACTTTCGCTTTGGCGTTGGGAGGAAAGGTAAAGTAAGTGCAATTTGATCCGCGTGTTTACGATCAACATTAAGCGATATTTACACACTGCTTTGCTGTCATTTCTTCTGATAAGAAGTCGTTGCGTGACGTTCAGTACGTGTCGCTGCGGACCAGGTCCAAGTCCACGTCCTGCGGACCAAGTCCACGTTCAAGTCCAGGTCCTCCACGTTCAGCTGCGACACTAACGGATTCCCTTTGAGGACGACGTGTTTCTCCGGCCTCCCTCTCCTGGCGCCATGCGGACCGCAGGGGAGCCCTCAGACCCGATCAAGGTGCTGCACCTGATGCTGCTGTCCTTCTCCTGGGGGATGCAGCTGTGGGTGTCCTTCATAGCAGGTGGGTGTCCCTCATAGCAGGTGGGTGTCCTCCATAGCAGGTGGGTCTCCTCCATAGCAGGTGGGTCTCCTCCATAGCAGGTGGGTCTCCTCCATAGCAGGTGGGTCTCCTCCATAGCAGGTGGGTCTCCTCCATAGCAGGTGGGTGTCCTCCATAGCAGGTGGGTGTCCCTCATAGCAGGTGGGTGTCCTCCATAGCAGGTGGGTGTCCTCCATAGCAGGTGGGTCATAGCAGGTGGGTGTCCCACATAGCAGGTGGGTGTCCTTCATAGCAGGTGGGTGTCCCTCATAGCAGGTGGGTGTCCTTTATAGCAGGTGGGTGTCCTTCATAGCAGGTGGGTGTCCTCCATAGCAGGTGGGTCATAGCAGGTGGGTGTCCCACATAGCAGGTGGGTGTCCCTCATAGCAGGTGGGTGTCCTTCATAGCAGGTGGGTGTCCCTCATAGCAGGTGGGTGTCCTTCATAGCAGGTGGGTGTCCTTCATAGCAGGTGGGTGTCCTCCATAGCAGGTGGGTGTCCTCCATAGCAGGTGGGTGTCCCTCATAGCAGGTGGGTGTCCTCCATAGCAGGTGGGTGTCCTCCATAGCAGGTGGGTGTCCTCCATAGCAGGTGGGTCATAGCAGGTGGGTGTCCCACATAGCAGGTGGGTGTCCTCCATAGCAGGTGGGTGTCCTCCATAGCAGGTGGGTGTCCTCCATAGCAGGTGGGTGGGAGCTGAACACCAGCGGGTGGTTGGCCTCATGTCACCTTTTCCCGCCCCCATGTGCTGGCAGGTCCGGCGCTGGTGCGGCAGGTCCCGCGCCACACCTTCGGCCTGGTGCAGAGCAAGCTGCTGCGCGTGTATTTCTACTGCCTGCTGGTGGGAAACTCTGGCGGCCTGGTCGTCCACGCGCTGCACCACCCGGGAGCTCTGCTCGAGCTGCAGGTCAGACATCATCTTCATCATCTTCATCATCTTCATCATCATCATCGTCATCCAGCCACATGACCGTCTGTCTTCACCCACATGTTCATCAAACTCACCTGTTCATCAATGGCCTAAACGCACACTCAGACTGACTTCTTCCACACGTGTCTTTGAGGATCAGTTTAGATGAACTTATTTGAAGTGACCTCCTCATCCACCCTCTGATCCTAACTCCTGTGTCCTAACTCCTCTGTCCTAACTCTCCCAGGCGGTTGTGTACGTGGTGGCGCTGGTCACGGCCGCGATCAACGCCTGGTGGCTGGGCCCGGCGACCACGGAGCTGATGTTCCTGCTCAGGGGGGTGGAGGAGGAGCACGGCCTCGGCCGCCAGGTGGGCCTGGGGAGCCAGAAGGAGGCCTACGCCAAGCTCCGCGAGCAGGACCCCAAGTACCGAGAATGGAAGAGGAGGTTCGGGCGCAACCACGGCCTGTCCAGCCTCGCCAACCTGGTGGGCTTCGCCTGCACGACCACCAGCCTGGTCTACACGGCCCTCAACCTCAGCACTATCTAGGACAGCACAGTGTGTGTGTGTGTGTGTGTGTGTGTGTGTGTGTGTGTGTGTGTGTGTGTGTGTGTGTGTGTGTGTGTGTGTGTGTGTGTGTGTGTGTGTGTGTGTGTGTGTGTGTGTGTGTGTGTGTGTGTGTGGATGCCTATTCCAGCAGGGGGTGTAGGACCTCAGCCTGCTATCCCAACGCTTATTGACTAGAAGAGATTGGTTGTGTGTCCTAGGATGCTCCCTCGATAGGGAGCAATCCTAGGAAAGATGGCCACATAGCAGCGTCTTTATTTCATAAGGAAGCCTACTAAATGGTGTATTATTATAATATATATTATAATATATTGCTTGGTAGTATGCTTGGAAAGTGGCTTTTAATACATAATGAAGTTTGGATTTAACTCAAATCAAATTGAGAAGCAAATGAGAACACATCTTGGCTTTTAATCAAGAACTAAAATAGTGTTTACATTACAACTATCATTACAACATAAAATAGTTCAAGTGTCCTTAAAAGTAATTCATGTTTTTTTTTTTACTTACAACTAATAAGTAGTGTTTTAAGTTCTTAATAAAGGGTGTGTTCAGCAGGGTTTAATTGTGACAAGTGTGAAGTTATTATTTTCTATTGATGTTAGGATGTGATTATTTGGAGAACATGCTGAGATTGCTGTTGTTGAGTCACATTATTCACATTTCTGAAGATCCACAAATAGTTGTTTTGTAGCCTGCATGGTTTGGCCAGCGCGTGTTTTTATACAATGCAGCACATTTCAAATAGAAACTAGATGTATAGGAATACTCCTTCATTTCATAATCAAATATATTATGTTTGCTGGTTAGTCACAACAAACCTTATTTCTACTGATATGAAATCCTGTCAAAGCATCGTTGTTTTATTTGTGTGATTGACTGAATCCAGACCTGATTAAACCGGATTAAACCGGATTAAACCTGGTATTTTATTGTTCTGTCCTACGACCAACTGGTGCTCAACTTTAGTCGTGATTGAAGTTTCTAACTTTAGTCGTACTAAAGCAGGAGTCAGATTGCAGGGAATTGTACTTCTATTAAGAGCAGATTACATCTCAGGGAGCTGAGTTATTTAAATGTCTGAATAATCGTAGTATGTGTGGCAGTTTTCCCCGCCACACGCCACATCAGGGCCTCCGACACGAGACACAGGCTGAAGATGTTGGAGGGAATATCCATTTAATGGACACTGCATGATATAAACACTGAGCAGATGTTACGTGTTGCCATGACAGCGGCTCTCTCCTGAGTGTGTGGTGATAGCTGGTTCATCCTGGGGGCCATGATGCTCTGCACCACAGGTGTGCAGCCCCCCCCCCCCCCCACCCAGCTCAGAGTCCAATCAGTGTGACTCGGACCAGGTGAGGCTGTAGACCACACTGGAACTACAACTCATCTGTCTCCTCCACTTTCACTGGCATCAGGAAGTGGAAACCAGTTCATCTGGAAGTGAAAACCAGTTCATCTGCTCAGCAGTAACGTATCCCCCGGTAAGGAAAGGGTTATATTTAAGGTTATGTCAACACTTTTAATAGCATCTTAAAACCTTTTCACATTAGCTTTCTCCTCACCTCTTATCGTGCAGTTTGCTTTGTGTGACTACCTCAAATGTATTATCGATGTGATTCAGATTTACATAGAAAGCCCTCTATGAATAAAGTTTGATTTGATATGTTCATAGGGTCACAGTGGTATTATCATACACTGTTTCATGTGTCATCAGGTGTGTGTGTGTGTGTGTGTGTGTGTGTGTGTGTGTGTGTGTGTGTGTGTGTGTGTGTGTGTGTGTGTGTGTGTGTGTGTGTGTGTGTGTGTGTGTGTGTGTGTGTGTGTGTGTGTGTGTGTGTTGTTCCAGGAAGGATCAACCGTGCAGAAAAACATTTCTTTCTTTTCTTTCCTTTTTCTCTCTTTGTCCACGCTTGTCTTTAAAGTCATCATGGGTGTGTAAAGGCAAACATGAGGAAGTGTGGGAGCTTCCGCATGCTGAGGTGAACGCCAGACGTCTTGCACAAGAAGATGGTATGTGCTGTAACGCAACCAGCAACCTCCCACCCTTTGCACCACACCCAGCCACTGGTTACAGCATTCAAGGGTTAGGGAAGGGAGGGATTCAAACCACCGATGGTCTCTAACGTCTTATCCCTGGTTAGATTACACATCATCACATGGGACATGTAACCATCCGTCCTTCAGGGACGACTTAATGCCGAATTTCTCACATACTACAGTATTACAAAACACATGGCAGGGGGGCGGGGCTATGGGAGGCCCTCCCCTCAGTACCTGTAACATGAAAGGGCTATCCTACACAAAAAGGTGCATCCCTGTATTTCCTATTGGGTCACTGAAGATTGAATGAGCCAACAGACTGGTCACTCCCTTCGTAGGTTGAACAGCAAGCGGGAAGCCTCCTGTTGCTTCCTGATCAACAGGATTTGAGACCGAGGTCTGGCAGACGGGGGGGCACAGGTTGGTCTGGTTTGACTGTTACAAGAATGAAAGGCCATTTAAATGCAACAGCTTCCAGACGGGACACAACACAGCAGTATCTACCTTGAGTGGGGCCTAGATTCAAGGCATATGATATTTTAAGGTATACTAATAAATATATATATAATGTTCTTCAGGAGCCCAGCTGAAGCAGATGTCAGTACTGGAACCGCCTGTATGGCCAACATAAGTAACATACTTCTGGTTACTTTAGCCTGACAACCCATTAAAGTGTAATCTTCCCTATCTCAGACGCCCCCTTCAGTTATTGTACTTATTTTTGTATTTGTATTGCAGTAATCACACATACAGAATGAAACATTGTAAGACACACGCATACATGACATACGTAGTGCATGCTTAACAGTATTATACGTGACTAAAGACATCATTAAGGGCCGTGCGCGGTTTGGTCCCCTCCAGCTGATTGAGTGATGGTGGTGACTGGGCTGAGCTGCGCATGCGCAGTGTGGTGCACACACAGAGAGATCCGGGAGCGCAGGAGGAAAACCTGCGCGTCAGGGACAGGGAAGAGGAAGGAAGGGAGGGAGGAGGGAGGAGACGGGGGGAGGAGGGAGAGAGGGAGGGAGACACCTCCCTCCTCCCTCTCCGTGTGTCGCAGACTCAGCAGGGACTGTACTGGACCTCTCCTTCCCCACAACAAGGTAAAGGTAGAAGTTTATTATATTATATATATATATCCTTTATTATAATCGCTACTTTATTAAGCTGTCGGTTCTTACTAGACTATCATATTATTATATCGACTGTTTCTTCGACCAGTTTTCGGGTGGGTAGCTCATCGAAATGAACTCCGTGATGCAGGACAGGTGTGATACAGGTGTGATGCTGGTCCCCCCCCCCCCCCCCCCCCCCAAAAAAAACCGTCTGGTCGTTATGGAGGTCCATGTCAGTCACCTAGACATGTCCTCACTAAACCTGCGGGCTGCTGGTTAACGTTGGGACTGCGGTCCACCCACCTGCTCGGGTCCTACATGGGTCCTACAGGGGATACTACAGGGGTCCTACAGGGGGTCTACAGGGGGTCTACAGGGTCCTACAGGGGGGTCCCTACAGGGGATACAACATGGTGGTCCTACAGGATCCTACAGGGTCCACAGGGGTCCTACAGGGGTCCACCTGGTGGATGAGGGGGAGGAAGGTGTGCAGTGTGAGAACATGAGCCTCATGAGGTTGATCCCCCCCCCCCCCCCCCCCCTGCTCTGTAGGGGACATGTGACCCCCAGCTACATTGTACTTGGCAATGAGTGGAAAAACAAGCAGATTTCTTATGGCTGTCCCCATTGTTTGGTCTCCTGAATGAGCACACTACACTAAACGCCTGCAGGAGCTGCAAATATGTCATGTGATCCGGGATTACACAGCCAGGGGTTCGAGTTGGGAGCGGTTGGGTGTTATGATATGTAGGCCTGACCGGTCCCAGATAGACGTGTTCAGAGGACCCACGAGGTCCAGCACAGCGGTGAGGGTCTGTTCGTTTGTAAGTAATTAAAGCATCTTGTTACATCGTCGTCCAACGGGCCCAAGTCTGTTCAGCATTGTCCCATTCAGCTGTCCCACACGTTGTTTAATAATTACTGGATGAAATAAAAGGTATACAATACACATAATGTGACATAACTCGTTCGGATGTCAGTTATTTTGAGAGTCAATAGGATATTTATTCACATGAAGAAGAGTTTCAGTAACCGATGTGATGGACAGAGTGATCGTATTGAACCCAATTCTGTTTTTACATCTCACACTCCCCAAGCCGGTCCCCATTAGTACAAACACACTTCATGTTTCAGAGGTTGGTGGGGTCTAATGATTAAACCGAGTGGCTGGTGGTTTGATCTCCTGGTGGTCTGATCTCCTGGTAGTCTGATCTCCTGGTGGTCTGATCTCCTGGTAGTCTGATCTGGTAGTCTGATCTCCTGGTGGTCTGATCTCCTGGTGGTCTGATCTCCTGGTGGTCTGGTTTCCTAGTGGTCTGATCTTCTGGTAGTCTGATCTTCTGGTAGTCTGATCTTCTGGTGGTCTGATCTTCTGGTGGTCTGATCTGGTAGTCTGATCTCCTGGTGGTCTGATCTCCTGGTGGTCTGATCTCCTGGTAATCTGGTTTCCTGGTAGTCTGATCTCCTGGTGGTCTGGTTTCCTGGTGGTCTG